>JAODAL010013432.1:0-91362 GCA_025379985.1 Phyllomedusa bahiana | reverse complement strand
AGCTGACTCTGGAATTTAGAGTTATATGATAGAGGAGAAACTGAGCTCTTTTATACATGGGTTTTATATGATAGAGGAGAGAAGCTGAGCTCTGAGATATTTAGAGTTATATGATAGAGGAGAGAAGCTGAGCTCTGTGATATATAAGGTTATATGATAGAGGAAAAAAGCTGAGCTCTGTGATATATAGGGTTATATATAGGGGAGAGAAGCTGAGCTCTGTGATATATAGGGTTATATGATAGAGGAGAGAAGCTGAGCTCTGTGATATATAGGTTTATATGATAGAGGGAGAAAAGCAGAGCTCTGTGATTTATAGGGTTAAATGATTTGGAGCAGGAGTTCTGAGCAAAAGAGAAAATCTGTGAAAGTGAAATAGAAATTACTGCTGATTCCACCCACATACAGTGATTGATAGATCTGTATGAACACTTATACAGGGAAAGCTGTCAATCACTCTATGTGGGCGGGGTACGCAGGACTCTCACTATCTCTTAATGAGTCTGGTCAGTAGTTTCTCTGCTTTTTACTCAGTAATACTGCTCCAAATCTTATAAACCTATATATCACAGAACTCAGCATCTCTCCCTCTATCACAGGGTAGCATAAAATACCTGACAGGTACTCTTTAAAATAAATTATGTTGCTTGGAAATCGGTATAAATAAGCAAGTGATTTAGGTTTAAGGTATAAGTAGAATACCCAAGAAATATATAATGATTTGGATTAGGTAACTTAAACTGAATTTAGTCACTAAATCCATGCACTAATTGTGGAACCAATAAATAAAAAAATACAAAAAAACCCTATTGTTTTGGACCTCTGATTGTTAGAAATGTTTTTTTTTTATATATAAAATAAGGATTACAGTTAGCTAACAAACTTTCAGTCTTCAAATGTAAATAATGTTTCTATTTATTGGCAGAAAACAGAACACTACCATCAATTTTTTTCACATATTAATGAGCAATATGTGATTATTATATATTATTTTTACTTTATGGTCTGTCTCTCTGACTTGAACTCTGATAGCAAAAAAGTGAACATTGCTTGATAGTTCTCTTCCAGGTCCACTATGGGCCGAAGAGGTGTAAGTGTTATCAGCAGGACCTGATAAGTGTAATAAAAGCTTGAAACCCTCCCACTGCAGAAAAAGGTTAACCAATTATCCTTTCATGTATTGCCCTGTCAGTCTAGTCTAGTCTAATCTTTATCTAGAACTGTTCAGAGAAAGTGACAACATTATATTTTCCCTACTATTTTGAGACAATGCGGGTAAGCTTTTTTGCAGAGCTGCAAAAAATAAAATTTTATCTGCAATGCCATTCGGGTTTTTATCTTATTTTTAGGCCCGGGGGGGGGGGGGCTAGATTTTATATGTCATCTTTAATTGCATAGAATTACCCTTACTGAAAGAATTTCCCTTTAAAAGTAATGTAAAATTAAACCCAAATTATATTAGACAATTGCATAACTTTTCAGTTCACAATGATTGACATTTATTAACAGAATATAGGGGAAACCCTTAAAAGGTTATGGACACCATCTGAAGACATTTTATCTTATTGTTGTATTTTATTAAATAAAATATACTAACAATTGGTACTGAATAAATATTTTGTCTTTTGCAGCTAGTATGTCTTACAAAACAATACAAGTTGATGGACATGCAGTGCTTATTTCATTGGCGACTCTGTAATTTTTTTAGCCCCATCACTGCTCCCTGAAAACCTAACCTAAACTAACATCTCTAAAATCCAATAAACTAAACTTAAAATGAACTTAAAAGTGTAAAGATGTCACCATAGATTAATGTTCAGGAGAGCAGAGAGGGGACTGCAGACTGTGCCCTCAGAATGCTTGTTTGAAGGAATGAGCAACCACCAATTTGTATTGTAGTGTATTATTTCATATTTGTACAGTTGAGCCCCCATGTTTTGATGCTGTTTCCATGATGTTTCACAGCTGATTAGTGTTGGTGTGCTGTGTCCTTTTTCCTCAGTGTTGTGCATTTCTTGTATAAAGTTTTACTCATTTGACCATAGGACATTTTCTCCACAGCCTTGTGAAACATTCAGGTGGTCTATGGCCAAACTGAGATGGGTCACAATGATTTTTAGACAGCAGCAAATTTCTATTGTGTAATGTCTATTCATGAACATCATTCTTGCTCGGTGTTTTTTTTTTTCTTTTTACCATTGGACATATAAACAGAGGATTTCACAGTTTTAGTCTTCTGTAGATTCTTGCCTGTTACTTTTGGGTCCCTTTTCGCCTCTTTCAGGTTTGCTCATTGTGCTTCTGGCCCTGCGAATCCACAAACCCCTTACAGTACAATCTGGCCATGGATTCCGCCAGGTCACCTCTGCCCGAACTCCGGGACGTCACGACGGCCGTCGCTCAGCAGAGCCAGCGGATCGACCAGCTTGCGGCCATGTTGCAGAACCTTGCGGCTCGTCTACCTCCACCAGCGGCTGCTGTTGTCCCGCCTGCACCAGTTGCTCCTGCAGCCATGGCACTACCTGCTCCTGCACCGGGACCTTCTCTGCACCTGCCGCTCCCCTCTCGCTATGATGGAGACCCCAAGAAGTGCAGAGGCTTCATCAGTCAATGCTCCATCCACATCGAGATGTTGGGTCATCAATTCCCTACTGAGCGGGCTAAAGTGGCCTTCATAATTAGCCTTTTAACGGGCGAAACTCCGCTATGGGACCGAGGAGATCCGCTGACGGCTAATCTGCAAACCTTCCTCCAGGGGTTCCGTACTGTCTTTGAGGAACCTGGCCGCACCTCCTCCGCTGCTGCAGCTCTGCTTCGTCTCCATCAGGGCGAATCTACTGTGGGGCAGTACTCTGTGCAGTTCCGCACCCTAGCCTCTGAGCTGGACTGGAACAATGAAGCTTTGGTGGCAACCTTCTGGCAAGGCCTCTCGGGACGCATTAAAGATGAGCTTGCGGGTCGGGATCTGCCATCCTCTCTTGACGAACTGATTTGGTTGGCCACCCGGATCAACATTCGCTTTGCCGAGAGACAACAAGAGCTCTGCCTCCAACGCGAGCTTACTCGACCACGCCGGCTACCTCGTCTAGCTCCTCGTCTAGCTCCTGTCTTTCAACGCCCTCCACTTCCTCCACCAACGGTTCATGAGGACGAACCCATGCAGGTCGAAAGGGCTTACTTGACCCAGGAGGAACGCTCTCAGCGTCGTCAGAGAAAGCTATGTTTCTATTGTGGCGGCTTTGGCCACTTCATTGGGGACTGTCCGGTGTGCCCGGGAAACTCTCGCACCTAGGGCTCGCAGGAGAGGCATCCCTAGGTGTCAGTGCAGCCTCTCCCCGTCTGACCATTCCTGTACTTTGTGGAATTTCACCGGACAGCACCTTTCAGGCCACCGCCTTCCTGGACTCTATGTCCGCTGGTAATTTTATCAGCCATGCGCTGGTGTTCCAGTTCCGGCTTCCGGTGACCCTTCTGCAGAAACCCATGTTCGTCTCCTCTGTCAGTGGCGAATGCCTCAAGGATGCCGTTCAGTTCTGCGCTGCGCCCCTCACCTTGCGGATAGGCGCTCTACACCAGGAAACTCTGAGACTTCTCGTTCTGCCTCGTTCCTCTTCTGAGATCCTCCTGGGCCTTCCCTGGTTAAAAGAGCATGCTCCGACCCTAGACTGGAATACAGGCGAGATTCTCCGTTGGGGCCCGGCATGCCACTCAAGATGCCTTTTGGCACTCCGCCCTGCTCTACGGTCTGCTTCTGCAAAGCCTATGAAGCCTCTCCCAGGTCTGCCTGCTTCATACCAGGACTTTGCCGACGCCTTTTCCGAAAAACAGCCCGAAACTCTCCCTCCGCACCGGCCCTTCGATTGCCCTATTGACCTGCAACCCGGTACTACTCCTCCCCAAGGCAGAGTTTACCCTCTTTCAGTCCCGGAAACAAAGGCGATGTCTGAGTATATTCAGGAGAATCTCCATAAGGGCTTTATAAGCAAGTCTTCCTCGCCTGCGGGGGCTGGATTCTTCTTTGTCGAAAAGAAAGATGGAATCCTCCGGCCCTGTATCGATTATCGCGGCCTAAATAAAATCACCGTAAAGAATCGATACCCCCTGCCTTTGATCTCGGAGCTGTTTGATCGCCTACGTGGCGCAAATTTTTTTTCTAAATTGGATCTACGTGGTGCTTACAACCTGATTCGTATCCGGGAAGGCGACGAATGGAAAACAGCCTTTAATACCCATGACGGCCACTTTGAATATCTCGTCATGCCATTTGGACTCTGGAATGCTCCGGCTGTGTTCCAAAACTTCGTCAACGAGATCTTCCGGGACCTCCTCTATGTCTGCGTCATAGTTTATTTGGATGACATTCTAATCTTTTCTCCAGACCTAGAGACTCACCGCCTCCACGTCCGCCAGGTGCTCAGACGTCTCCGTAACCACCAACTTTATGCCAAACTGGAGAAATGCCTGTTTGAGCGCACCTCGCTGCCCTTCTTAGGGTACATCGCGTCAGATCAAGGTCTCCAGATGGATCCCTCCAAGCTCTCAGTGGTCCTGCAGTGGCCCCGACCGGTGGGTCCCTGGGCCATCCAGCGCTTTTTGGGGTTCGCCAACTATTACAGGCAATTTATTCCGCAATTCTTCTCACTGGTGGCCCCACTGGTAGCCCTCACCAAGAAGAGTGCTAACCCCAAATCATGGCCTCCCGAAGCCCAAGAAGCCTTTAAGCGTCTAAAAGCTGCATTCGCTTCTGCTCCTGTTCTGTCTCGCCCAGACCCACTGGTCCATTTATCCTAGAAGTGGACGCCTCCTCAGTAGGGGCCGGGGGCTGTCCCCCCCCTTTAAAAGCCCCTCGGGTGAGATTGCGGACCTGTGGATTCTTTCTCTAGGGACCCCTTTACTCCTGGGCCCAACGAATTTCCTTCGGGAACGGGGAAATTCTGGCCAAAAAAAACTACCCAAAGGGAAAAATGGGATCCCCTTACGGAGGGGGGGCCGGGCCTCCCTTGAGATCTTTTACCGATCACCCAAAAAACTTTTGTATCTCCTTGGCCAAACGTTTGAATCCTCGGGGAAACCCTTGGGGTTTTGCTCTTCTTCGCCCGGGTTTTTTAAATTCCCTCCCACTTTTTGGCCCGCCGAAAAAAAAGTTCAGGGCGGACGCCCTCTTTTAAAATCCTCGGGCACTGTGGGCCTAAAGGCCTTACAAAAAATAATTCCCCCCGAACGGGTTTTACGGCGGGTCCCCCCTGGGCTTCAAAACCTGCCCTTTCCCCGGGGGAAAACCCCAAGGTTTTTGTCCGCCATGGGGGCCTCGTATCCCAAGACGGGGACAAGCCCCCCAATGTTTGGGCACCCCGGAAACCTTAAAAACTCTGAAAATTTAAACTCTCGTTATTATTGGTGGCCCACTTTGCCGGGATGTTAGAGACTTTGTGCTTGCCTGTACCTCGTGGCCGCAATAAAAGTGCCTCATCTCAGACTCCGGGGCTGCTTCAAACCTCTCCGGTGCCCCGAAAGACCTTGGTCCCCATAGCCCTTTGGGCTTCGTTTAAATGACCTTCCGGGTTCCCCTGGAAACACTGGGCATCTGGGTGTGACCCGATTTTCGAAAATGGCCCACTTTGTGCCTCTGCCCGGTTTACCCTCTGCTCCACAGCTGGCCCAGCATTTTTTCCACCACATTTTTCGCTTGCACGGCCTTCCGTTGCACATTGTCTCAGATAGGGGGGTCCAGTTTGTGTCGAGATTCTGGCAGGCTCTATGTGGGCAGATGCAGATTCAGCTTGACTTTTCTTCGGCATACCACCCTCAGACTAACGGGCAGGTAGAGAAGGTTAACCAAGTGTTAGGTACCTACCTACGTCATTTTGTTTCCGCCCGTCAGGATAATTGGTCTGACCTCCTCCCCTGGGCAGAATTTTCTTATAATTCTCTTGACTCCGAATCCGCTGGGGCCTCTCCTTTTTTTGTGGTGTTTGGGCTACATTCCCGCCCCCCCCCTCCCTCTGGCTACTTCTTGTCATGTTCCTGCCATGGATGCCCAGGTGCATGACATCTAGGCACTCTGGCAAACCATGCGTCAGGCCCTTTTACAGGTCTCCGCTCGCACCAAAGTCCAGGCCGACAGGTACCGTAGACCTCCGCCTTTATTTAAGCCAGGTGATAGAGTATGGTTGTCCGCCAAGTACATCCGCTTTAAGGTCCCCTCCTATAAGTTAGGCCCCAAGTATCTGGGCCCTTTTGTTGTACTTCAGCAACTTAATCCGGTGTCCTACAAGCTCCGTTTGCCTCCCACTCTGCGTGTTCCGAACGCCTTCCATGTGTCGCTTCTCCTGTGGATCTGTCTCAACTTCTCCTGTGGCCTGATAACATCTTTGAGGTCAAGGAGGTGCTGGCGGAAAAGACAGTGAGGGGGAAGCGGTTCTTTCTCATTGACTGGAAGGGGTTCGGGCCGGAGGAGCGTTCGTGGGAACCTGAGGGCAACCTGTCACCAGAGCTTATCTCCAAGTTTAGTAAAAAGAGGGGGTGACATAAGGGGGGGGGGGGGACTGTCATGAAGGCTGGCGCGGGTGCTGTGGTGGCCCACGGCCGCCCCTCTGCCTACAGGGGGTCCGGCGCGGGTGCCGCGGCTCCCCGCGTCCATGCCCCGCTGCCCAGTCCCTGACGCCAGTCCCCTTACCTGCCCGCGCTCCTGTGAACTCTGCTCCTGCCTGTCCCGGCCGCCGTTCGTGTACCCATCGCTTAAGGCGCACGCGCGACGGCTGGTCTGGATTTAAAGGGCCAGCGCACCATTAATTGATTATTGATGGGCGCTGGTCCTAAATATGGAATACGCCCCCAGCAGTCCTTGCCAGATTGTTTGTGTGCGTTCAGTGAGCTTAGAGAGTGTTTGAGTCCGTATTGATTACCCGTGTACCAGTCCGTTCCGCTACGTTTCCTGACCTTGCCTGTTTGCCGCCTGCCCTGACCGTCTGCCTTTCTCTGACCATGAACCTCTGCTGCCTGCCCTGACCTTCCGCCTATCTCCGACTACGCCTTTGGATTACGATTTTGTCCCACGCAGTACCCCGGCCACCGCAAGCAAGTCACGTCAGGGGTAACGACGTGGTAGCCTCATGCCGCAGCAAGTCCATCCCGCTTTGCGGCGGGCTCTGGTGAAAACTGGGGACTACTTAGACTCCGTTCCCTGGCGTGGCTTAACTATCATCGCTTGCGGTGGCCCAGCGAATCCACAAACCCGTTACAACATTGATCGCTGTGTATTGAGTTATTTTGAGGGCATACGAAATTGACACGGTTATACAAGCTGCACACATATAACTATATCATAAACTGCGGTCAGATCATGGTTACTGTCATGGTTTTCCAAAATTGCAAGAAAATTGCAGTTTGTGTGTTATTAACTTGGTTAAATTGCATATGCTTATAATTGTGGCCATCCACTCTTTCATTATTATGTGCATTTGTTTATAATTGTGGCCTAGATAACCATCAGATCCCATATTTAGTAATCAATGCAGAAATAAGTTCACTTACATTTCTTGCAAATGTACCAGCTTCAACAGACAAGCAGTCCAATAGTTTAGTGAAAGCCAATTGTAAATATGTAATGAAATGCACGTAATGCAATAAAAATGTCTGCAAAAGTGTCCAAAGTTTTTAACCCCTATTTATAACAAATGAGGTCAGCCTAACTAGGTAAGAACTTTGGCTGTAAAGCAATAGGTGTGGTTTAATCACTCATCCAAAAACTTACATATAGTATCGGACATGTTCCCCCTTATTTAGAGACTTTATTTTCAAATTGGAAAGAGAGAACATGACAATGACATACTGCAAATGAAAGCAACATAAAGTATAACTGTATAAGAACATAGAATTGTTCGATATCAAGAGCAGATAATAATTATAAGGCATTTTATAGATATTGACAAATAATATGACAGTAGTAAAGATTGTAAATTTACTATATATAACAAAAAAAAGTGTCTAGGTGAGGGAAAATAGGATAGAAACAACATGAATGTAGAATATTGCAGTTCATCAGTATATAGCACAATGCAGCAAAGATAAAATGGAGGAAATATTCTCAGCTTAATAAAATATTAGCCAAAAAGTGCTCATTAATGAATATTTTTTTTACAATTAATATCATTAACAGAAGGAGCAATATACAATACTGGTGCAGACAACCATGAAAAGTTTGAGAGCAGGACAAGTTTGCTTATAATTCGATAAAGGTATCGTATTAATTTTATATTCAGAGGAATCGGCAGTCTGAATCATTTTATAAACTTTCTAATATCTTTTTTTATCATCAGATTAGCTATTTTATCAAGGCATCTGGACAACCCCTTCTCTGAGTAATGACTCAGTGGCCTTCAGTTGTTACTGTTGGGTAAAGATGCAGATGACCTCAGACTACTCTACTGGAGTGCCCAATGTTCTCAAATGAACACATGGGCACTTGGTCCCTTCAGGGAAAAAAACTACCTTTAAAATCCATATGCTCTAACAAGCAATTGGACAGGGGAAGTCCTAAGGGATCTCCTGTTCAAATTGAAATCCACCAGCAATCAGCTATTTGGGCACAAGAAATCGCAAATATTTATCTAGTATTGCCAGTAGATTTTTTACAAAGGTGAAACATAGTTTTATATACTGTCCATGAAAATAATAATTGACCATCATGGACATAATAATTTATGGCTCTCCAGTTTGGCTTATAAATGGGGTCCTGAACAACGATATCTCTATGTTGTCCATATGTCCCAATGAAGCATATGGGAAACGATTTTCCAGATAAAACTACTCCTTTAACAACTAAACAGCAATGGTTTAGCATTGCTTATATACTTTAACTGTTGTTTCATGCTGCCAGGTGAGAATCTAAAAAGTCAAAGATACTGTAAGCAATTAAACATTTTTAACTGTACAAGACATGTGTCATTTATATGTCAGAAAAATGTTTTAAGTAAAATCATAATTGCTGTTTTTTACAGTAAAACATAAAGAAGTATTTTTTTGTTGATTCTTTAAAACTTCCCTTGCTGGCCTTGTTTCATAGAACATAATTCCCTGTGGTGATGATGAAATAAAGCTAATTGATCATTTCTGACCTCTTTTCACCACCTCCAAGCTCCTGTGTAGCATTGAAAACTACGTTCACTTGCTCTATTAACTCACCTCTTAATTTACACTACATTTGTCTTTTATGTTTTGCCTTACTCGCAGAAGATCTGATTTTGCTCGTTATTTCTCTGTTGTTACACAACAGCATATGGATCTAAACCCAGGGCAAAGATTTAGTTTATCATCCTAACACTGTGTCAAGATACCCATGCACTGTCTGCCCCTCTGGACATGAATACCTAAAAAAGTAGTGTACTAGCTTATAATTAAAGGGGTTGTCTTGCTTCAAACATCTGTAATGATGGGGACATTAAAAAAATGCACTTTTGCAATTGATTTGTATTACCTAAATCATTTAGTATAGCAGCTATTGCCTAATCTGTGTGTGACTAGAGCTGTTCAGCAGCCTGGGGTTGGAGCACGCCCCATTTATTGTGATTGGCTGGTTGATGTGTAGTTCAGCCCCAGTAGAAACATGCCCCATGTGCAGGACATGCCCCCTGTATTGTGATTGACTGTCCTGCACTCTCTGCACTCCCTCCTCTCTCTGCTGTGTGAGGCTGTTCTGGTACAAGGATTGCTTGTGGAGCCTGGGGCATGAGGACTGACCATTGCAGGAGGTCTGCAGAGCTGTGACATCTTCTTCCTTTCACTGCTCACACAGTGAATGAAGAGGACTCAGGAGGGACCAGGAACAGGGAGGGGGTGTGATGATATCACCACTCTTCAGTGAGGGAAGACACACCTTCTGGGAGGGGAGATCTGAGAGGGGATACCAGCCCCTGGGTTTTAACCTGAAAGACAGAGAAGCAGATCAGATGCTTGAGAAAGAGTGTAGTGAGAAAACTCTTTAATTATAATCAGATTCATCATATTATTCACACTGATACATTTTACATACAGGACTTAGAATACAAAGATCTGAGAGTCTTAGATGACAAGGCCTGAAAGCATGCTTTTCTTTACTATTCATAGCGTAGTAAAAAAAATACATAGACTGTTAGGTTAGAAAACTGATAACTTAAAATTAAACACTTGTTCCACATAAAGTACAGAGAGCTCAACTCTTTTTCCTTTTTTTTAACTGTGTTTAAATGTATTTCTCCTCAAGACACATCCACAAAAGGTTTTATTTCCCAGTTGTAAAATTTTAACAATTCTACAGATTTGGCGGCAACTCACAAACAAGTAACATAATTAATGGGGATCATGGTTGAGTTGGAAAATTACACCATTATTTTGGTTGGTGATTTGCAAAAGACTTCCTCTTCTTCCTGTACTGGGAAAACCAGTTTAGCATTTCTCTTGCCTGGTACCACACACTGATTATAACATAAGTCTACTAGCCAGGGGGGGTAACTACCTGGGTAGCAGATGTAGCAGCTGCCACAGGGCCTGGGCTCTTAGGGGAACCAGGCCCCGGGGCACCTGCTAACACATCCGCTACCCCAGTAGTTCTGCTCCTGCGCCCGCCGGCAATGAAAATAACAGCTCACTGCCGGCGGACGGGGAGCTGCGGGGCCCAGCACATGCTGCCTCTGAACGCTTGGGCCCTCGGGCCCGAGTATTCAAAGGCAGGACTGCCCGGCACTCCGCACTGCGAATCTGCTACCAGGCACCGGCCCACAGTGCTGAAGTGGGCGAAGCGATGACGTCATAATGCGCCACCAGTGCGGAGCACTGACACTGAGCGGGAGCTGAGCTGCAAGGGAGCGTGTAGGAGGTGAGGGATTTCTTATTTTTTTTCCCATTAAAGTAGCCTGCCTGGCTACCTACCTGATCATGGCTACCTATCAGACCCTGGCTACCTATCTGACCCAGGCTACCTATCAGATCCTGGCTACTTATCAGACCCTGGCTACCTACCTGACCCTGCCTGGCTACCTATATGACCCCCTCTAGCCTATCTGACCATGCCTGTCCATATGACCCCCTATAGCTTACCTGAACCCTGCCTGTCTGCATGACCCCCTATAGCCTACCTAAACCCTGCCTGCCTACCTGTATGGCTCCTATAGCACTACCTTAATGTCTGCCTGCCTGCCTACCTATATGGCCCTTGTAGCATACTAAACCCTGTCTGCCTACTTATATAGCCCTTATAGCCTACCTGAACCCTGTCTGCCTACCTATGTGGCCCTTATAGCCTACCTAAACCCTGTCTGCCTACCTATATGCCCTTATAGCCTACCTTAATGCCTGCCTATCTATATGGCCCCTATAGACTACCTTAATGCCTGCCTGCCTGCCTACCTATATGGCACTTATAGCCTACCTAAAGCCTGTCTGCCTACCTGTATGGCCCTTATTGCCTGCCCAAAGCGGGCCTGCCTATTTGGAGCCCCCTATAGCCTATTTGCCTACCTATATGGGCCCCACCTATAGCCTATCTATCTATGTGGGCCCCACCTATAGCTTATCTACTACCAGGGGCCTAACAACAGACTACTTAGCTACCTGTGGGCTGCCTGCCTAGGGCCAGCCTACCTGCTTGGGGTCTTCCTACAACCTACCTGTGGCCTGCCTACTTAGCTACCTGGGGCCTACCTACAGCCGACCTATCTACCTGGGGGCTGCCTACCTAACTGGGGCCTTACTACTGCCTACCAAGGGCCAATCTAACTACCTACCTGTAGCCTACATTAAGGGCTTACCAACCTATCTAATAGGAGTCTACCTGGTAACATGATTCTGAGGGGTACAGGCCTTAGCTGTAATACAATCTCCAAGGGGTGAATCCCTTGCTCCTCCCCTCTAGGAGACTGGACCTCTAAGCTATGGCCTGTACCCACTCTCCCACCCATGGGAAGTTTGTACAGAGGTGGGGGGCAGGGAGCGAGGTGATGTAAAAGTGAGGATTATAAAGATATTTGTGTCCAAATCTGCAGGGACGAGTGGTGGACGAGTGGTGGAGAAGTCATCATGGTCTGGACCGGATGCAGAACAAAAAGGAAAGTCAACGACTTGTCAGAGAAACGTCACCTGTGAGTCACAATATGTAACTGCACTATAATCACTCATCTGTCAGCAGAGTCAGTGTACACTGGTACCTACCACTATATGGTCACTGTATGGTGGTAATATACAGTCTGTAGGGCACCTGTGTACACTGGTATATACCACTATCTGGTCACTATATGGCAATAATATTGGTCTTTGTGTACTGATCAGTAATAGTATAGGGGTATTATTCAGTCATTGTTTGGTGGTAATTTATGGTCATGTTCTTGCGGTTTAATCAGGTCCATATATAGTAGCGTTATTGGTAATATTGATTTGGGTATAGTGGGATTTGTTTGGTAGCAGTATGATGGTGAAATCTATGGTGAGGTGTTCACTCCTTGTATTATCTAGTAATTGCATGACCTAAGAGGTCCTGGTAAATGGTCGGGGAGGTGGAGGGGGGGGGCCCCCATCCAATAGTTTGCTATGGGGCCTAGGCTTCTCTAGTTACGCCCCTGCTTTTAGCCCTATTTCCGATATGATTCAAGCATTGTAACTCCCAGGTGGTAACCTCCCAACACATTTTCAATGAATATAGAGAACTAATTATCTTACTTGTTGATAATCCAAATTTACTTTGGAAACTATTTCACTCAGTCATTCCCCTGAACCCAATTATGTATTTGTTATATGTCCCTCCAAAAAACTTTGGGGTATCTGAAACCATGATTTTCTCCACATCCTTGTGGCAGCTAGGTGATTCATGCTCTATGGTGTACCTGATTGCATTAATTTCCAATATGCTGGAAAAAGTCTACTTAACACTACTTAACATGGAGCGTCTGTAATGATTATGCAGCTACTTTACACCTATAACTATTACCCCTCTCTGATTCCCTTCCTTTCAGCCTGCCCCTTCTCTTAGTTTGTTCTTTTCTCTGTGAGGTGTCTATTAAGTATAAATAAACGCAAAAATTAGCTGAATACAATACTGTTTAATTGCTATTTGCTCTTTTTAAATCTAAATGTACATTTCTGGACTTTTACACTCTCAGTTCTCCCAGTCCAGGTGGTAATATTGGTCTTTGTAAAGATGTTTACAATCATTAAAAGTATGGTAATATTATTATGTAGTGGTAATATCAGTGGTCTTGGTAGGCATATATGTCCCCTGTAAGTCTATACAGAGTCCCGTGTAGGTAGATAGGTATACAGCACCATGTAGATAGGTAGGTATATATGCCCTCCATAGGTAAATAGGTCAAAATATAGCCACATGTAGGTATACAGCCCCTTGTAGGTATACAGCACCCTATAGGTAAATATCCCCTTGCATATAGGTAGGCATACAGCCTCCTGTATGTATATTCCCACCTATAGATAGCTAGGTGTGCAGCGCCTGTAGGTATATAGTCTCCTGTAGGTATATAGCCCCTATAGGTATATAGTGGTATATAACCTACTGTAGGTATTCAGACCCTTTAGGTATGTATCCTCCTGTAGTTAGATAAGGCCCCTTCTGTCTAAGTAAAAAAAAAAAAAAAAATATTTACCTACCCTGTTCAAACACTTTTGGGAAACCCCTTTTTCCGGGGAAAGTTTTGCATCTGAGGGGGAAGCGCGTAAGGGCCATAAACTAGAAAATGGGCGAATTTTTTAAAAAATTTGGGGGGTTGGCCCCCAATTTCGCCAAATTTTCCCGAAAAAAAATAAAATTCGGTCCGAAAAGAAACTTCGGGACGAATAAACTTTAAAAAAAACGGGCTATTTCCGGGGTGCACAGCCCCCTGCGGGGCCCTGTGGGAAATTTTTGTCCCAATGCTTAAATTTTGCAGGGGGAAAGGCGGGGTTTTTTGGTCTTTTTTTAAAAAATTTTTGGTTTTTTTTTATTTGATGACACGCAGAGGGACGGCCCCCCGCTCAAAAAGAATCCCCTTCCCAAAATTTAAAATTCCCTGGGCACTTAAGAGGGAAAAAACAAAACCAAAAAATTTCAACCCGGGGAATGTAGCCTGATAAAGTCATCCAAAAGCAAAATTTGGAAAAAAACAACCCCTGAAAGCTCAGGTGGCAACAAAAGTAACAGATTTGGGGAAAGGGTGAGGCGGCAGCCACAGCAGCATGAGGTCAAAAGATTTTGGCAAAGGAAAATTCTGGAGGGGGCCCCAAAAACGGGGAGTAGGCCACAGAGGGGAAAAAAAGGGAAAACAGTGTGGGGGTAAAGGCGGAAGCAGTATGGGGGTCAGAAAAGTGGCACAATGACATTTGGGGTTGGAAAAAAAACAGGAGTGGGGGCCACAAAATTTGAACAATGAAACGTGGGGGAGGTTACGGCCCAGCAGCACCCATAGGGTCAACAGGGGCCAATGACTTTTTGGAAAAGGGGCCCAAAAAAAAAAAGGGGAGAAAGTCCCCCCAGATTTGGCAAAATTTCACAGTGGTGGGGGTTTCACGGCGCAGCAGCATATCAAGCCATGGCAAAAAGACACAGTTTTTGGGGGGGACGGAAAAGGCAGCAAAATGAGGTCAGACAGTGGCAAATGCTTTTCTGGAGGTTTGGAAAAAAAACAGGATAACCCACAAATTTTCACAAGGGACAAAAGTGTGGGGGTTAGGGAAAAGCGAACAAAATTTGAGGTCAGCCCGTGGCAAAAAAGGAATTCTAAAGTGGAAAAAAAAGGGGGCAAAAAAGAAACCCAAAAAAGGGGGAACCAATGAAAAACCAAGTTGGAGGAAAAGGAAAAGAAAGCAGCAGGGAGGTCGGAAGTGGCACAATGAAAACAGTGTGGAGTGGGGGCCGGGCAACCAGATAAAGGTAGAAGTGGCACCAATACACATTTATGGAGGGCCCCGGGCAGCAGAAAGCATGGGGTTTCAAGCAGGGGGGAAACAAGAAAATTCTGGAGGTGGAAAAAAACAGGATATCCACAAAAGGTTGGCACAAAAGCACAGTGTGGAGGTCAGGGGGTTTGCGAAAAGCTTTGGGGGTCGACAGTGGGCAAAAGGGCATTCTGGAGGGGAAAAAACCATAGAAAAGGCCCAAACAGAGTGGCACAATGCCCAGAGGGGGTGGAGGGGTGCGGAAACAACAGCATGAGGTCAAGAGGTGGCAAAATTTGCCCTTTCTGGAGGGGGCCCAAAAACAGTAGTAGGCCACAGAGGGAAACAATAAGAGAGTGGGGGCACAGAAAGCAGCAGCATGAGGTCAAAGAGGGGAAAAATGACATTCGGGGAGGTGGAAAAAAACGGGAGAAAGGGCCACAGAGTGGCCCCCTTTGACACAGTGGGGGAGGTTTACGGGCAGCACCAAGCATGAGGTCAGCAGGGGCCCCAAAAATGACTTTCCCGGGAAAAGGGAAAAAAAAAAAGGAAGTAGTCCCCCGAGTGGCCCAAAAATGACAAAAGTGGGGAAAGGTTTCACGGGCAGCAGGCACATGAGGTCGAAGTGGCAACAATGACCCCTTTTTGGAGGGCAGGGCCCGCAGCACATGGGCAGAAATTTGGGCAAAAAATGACACGGGTTTGGGGAGGGCACACAGAAGCAGCGTGGGGGTTTCAAAGCATTTGGCACAATGACTTTTCGGAGGGGAAAAAACAAAAGAGTAGTCCACAGATGGGCCACAATGCACAGTGTGAAGGCCCCGGGCAGCAGCGGGCATAAATTTCAAAACAGTGGCCCCCAATAAACTTTGGGGGTGACAAAAACTGTAGTAGGCCACAGGAGGGGGGAAAAAATTGACGAGAGGGGAAAAGGGACGGCAACAGCAGAAAAGGGGTTTCAAAAAGAAGGGGCCAAAATGCCTTTCTGGGGGTTGGCAAAACAAAGTAGGAACCACGGGAGTGGCACAAGGGAACGGGAAGTGGAGGTCACGGGAAAGCAGAAACCATGGGTTTAAAGAGAGGGGAAACAATAACACAGTGTGGAGGGCACGGCAACAGCCCACACCCGCAGCAATGGGGTTTTCAGGAAAATTTGGAACAAAAAACACTGGGGGTTTGGGCCAAAAAAAAGGAGCGGGGCCACGGGAGGGGCCCAACAATGACACAGTGGGGGAAAGGGTCACGGGGGCCAAAAAAGCAGCAGCATGAGGTCAGAAGTGGCAAAATTTTAAAACATTCTGGAGGGGGGCCCAAAAAAAACCAAAATTTAAGCCACAGGGGGTGGCACAATGAAAAGGGTTTGGAGGTAAACAGCAGCTCAGAAATAAAGGCCCAAAGGGAGTGGCAAAAATGACACAGTGTGGAGGGGCAGGGCAGCACAGTTTGAGGTCAAACAGGGCCCCAAGATGACAAAAGCGGGGGGGCACTGGCAGACAGCATGGGGGCAGAGAGGGCCCCCTTGGACATTCTTGGAGGGGAAAAAAAATTGGGCCCCACAGGGGTGGCCACAATCGAGAGGGGGAGGTGAGGGGGCCGGCAGCCACAACGCTTTAGGTAAACCCAGGGGCCCCAAAAATGAAAAAATGTGGAAAGGTGGGTGGAAAAAGAGGGGTTGGGGGGCAGAGGGAGAAACTGTCAGAAGATGTTTTGGGAAATAAATGGGGGGCCCGGCATCAAATAGTGGCTGAGGCGGGAAATTTTGAACCCGGGCTCATTTCTCCCCAGTTTTGGGTGAGGGTAGGGTTTTATGTAGTCTGAGGGCCTAAGGAATTGGTTTTTTGGAAAATTTCCCGGGCCCGGGAATCCACGCCTGATTCATCTTGCCAAAGGTCAGTCTTTCCACTTTCCCCCGTGGACAAGGGGGTTTTCCCCTTTGGGGAAACCGAGGGGCCCCCGCCGCCCCGGAAAAAACCCCACTCTGAGGGCCACACTACTGGCCGGGAAACAGCTTCTCCACTGCAAAACTCACAAGTTTGCACCCCCACATCCTTTTTGGGGCTCCCCAATTTTCCCCGCCGGATTTTCCCTAACGGGGGTTTGACAAAAGTGTGTCCAATTAGCCCAAACCCCTGTTGGTTCAGGGACTGCTCCAGGCCCCTGCTGTTCCCCTCCCCTGGCGACTAAAAACCCCTTTACGGGGGGGGTTTAAAGGGAAAGCGACCCAAAAAGTAAATCCCAGTTTAGGTTGCTGTTTGATGGAGCGGGAAACTGCTTCTCCCCCTCCCCTTCCCCAGAAGGCCCCGGGCGGCGTAGAAAGGGGGAGGCTGAAAAAACCCCCCGGTCAGCCCTCCAGAGAAGGGACGATGCCAAAACCATGAGAGGCCCAATTGCCCTAGGGGAGGTTTTTCCCCTATAGCTTTTGATTTTGGTCCTCCCCCCAAAAGCGGGGCTGGGAAAAAGGGGTCCCAAAATTTTGGCCCGGGGTAGGAGGGCCCAAAAAGGGGGGGAAAAGCCAGAAGTCATCCCTCTGGGGATCCCTGACTTTTGGCTGCACTAGCCCAGGAAATCAGCATGTGGGGGCCCATCTGCACAAGTGACTCCCAAAGGGGTTCCCGCCCCCATTCCCACTGTTTTACTGCCACGGTGCTTGGGGGGCATCTCCCTCGTCTTCCTAAATCCCCATCACTTCCTCCGGGCTGTCCTGCTCCTCCTTGTCACCTGGCGAAAATCCCCCTTTTTTTTTTTCCACCGGAAAATTTGCTTCTGTTTCCAAATTTCCCCTTTCTCCCCCTCCATTTTAAAGTCCGCACCGGGAACTCATGGGGCCACGAGATGTAGTCGCCAGGGTCTCCAGCCCCCCCTCCCCCAAAACAGATTTTTTTCAGCATCTTTTTCCAGGAAAATGAAGTAGTGAAATGCGTTATTAATTCCCGTAGCCCGGGGGAAACTGCCAAATAATTTTCCCTCCCCCAAAAGGGCCCCCTAAACCAAACGGCAGGTGTCACGCATGAGCTGCCCCTGGTTTCTCCCCAAGATTAAAACGGGGAAAAACTTCCTTTTCCGCCTTGTCATAAAAAAATCGTTAATGGTTTTTATCTGTTTTTTTACAGTAAAATTCCAACTTTGTGCGGGCTGGAATTCCAACGGGTGGAAAAAATCGGCAACCCAGAGTGTTTTGGGGGGAAAAGGCCTTTTCTGAAAAATGAAAACTCGAGGGAGGGGGGTTCCCTGGTTTTGTGGAAAATGGATGAAGTGCATGCACATTTTCCTGGCCTTTTCAAAAAATCTTCAGGGGGAAGTCTTCAGGAACCTTTTCAACCCAGTTTTGAACAAATGGCCTTTGAAAGGGTGAAAGGGCCCCAACCCCCCCCGGTGGGGGAAAGCTTTGGGCCCATTTTCTCCCCCTTTTGTCCGTCACCATGGTTCCGTTTTTGCATTTTGGGCGCGGGAGAAAGCCACAAATCGATTTCTTGCGGGTTATGACGGGACAGTTCCCCCCCCTGTGTGATTTTCGTTTGCCAAGGCAACCCCAGGGGTAGAACTGCGTGAAAAACCGGCTTTTCCCAAACATATGTGGTATGAGGGGCCCGCAGTACTTGTGGGGGCCTGAAAAGGTGGTGGTGGTGGGGGGAAGGAGGAGGCCGGACTTTTGGCGCAGGGGGCCGCAGTTTGACAACGTGGGGGAAAAAAGCGGCGGCCCCTGTCCAAAGGGTTTTGGGGTGTGCCGGGGGCCCGGAAGAACATTAAACCCGTGGGCTGTAAAGGACATGTACGGGCCCCTAAACCGTAATTTAAAAAAGCCCCAGACGTCCGCGCTCCCCTTTGCACATTGGAACAAACCGATAAGTTTCAAGGACTGGCCCACCTTCTGTTCTACATATTTATGAGGTGTTTGGTATTTGCCTTTTGGAAAAAAAATTTAAGGTTGGAACTCCCCCCACTGGGGCTGGGCAAAAACCATTAGTTCTCTGAACGGTTGCAGGGGTTCCACCATTTGGAAAGGGAGGGGACTGCGTACCAAAAAACTTGGAAACGGAACCCCGGAAAAGCTTTTTTGCCCCTTAGGTTTTGGGGTTGGAAGGGCATATTGCCCCTTTTTTTTGCAAGGGCCCCCTAAAAGGGACGCTGGCCCAAAAAGGGGAGGAGCAGGGCATAAAACCGGGGGGATGATTTTAAAAGGGAGAAAAAAGTTTCCCCTTCTGCAGAGGGGTGGACCCCTTCCCTGGCGCAATGGCAATCATGCCACTGGGCGCGGCTGTTTGGCAAAAACTGTTGCTGCGGCGGCAGGGGGACCCCCACATCTGAGCCATGTTTCTCCCCAAGGCCCCCGGTTGGGTGCCCCCTTGCTTTGTTTTGGGACGCGGGGCCCGGGGTGGCAAAACGTTAGCTCCCTGGCAGGGCTTCATTTTCCCTTGCCAAAAAAATTCAAACATTTACCCAAAATTCCCGGCCCCCTCCCCCTGTCTTAGAAAAGAAACCCCCACACCCCCCAAAGTGGGCTGTTTTCACCCCCCAAATGTTTCCGCACTGGGGGAATTATTTGCCGGGGGCGGGCCTCGCTGGGGCCCCTGTCCCCGCTATTTTCTTGGGGACCTCAAAGAAGGGGGTTTTTTTTTTTTCCCCTTTGGCCGCTTGCCCTCAAAACCCCCCCAAAATGTGTTATCCTGTTTGGGACTCAGGGCCCCAAAACAACTAATTTTGCTGGTTTGCGCTGCTGCCCTTAAACGTGAAAGCTGACGCCCCCCTTTCCTGAGATGAGAAGCCCTTCCCTCACAACGGCTCCCAAATTGGGGTTTTCGGCTTTTTTTCATCTTTAAATTTGTGTTTCATCGTAAAACTCCCTTTCCTCATAAAACGGTTTTTTGGTATGCAGAGGCTGCCCCCCCAAAACAAAAATGACCTCCCACCACTATCAACATCAAACCTTTCCCCAGCCTACTGCAAAAACCCGGGGGGAAATTGGGGGGCCCCCCATTTCTTCGCTCCCAAAAGTGTTGTGACGCCCTCCTCAAATTTTTTCTCCTGGGCTATATATGGCGCTGAGCCCCAGCCCAAACATTTTTAGTTTCTCTGGCTAAAAGGGAAATTTGGGGAGGGGGCAGAGGCTGGTTTGAGGACAGGTAAAGGGCCCCCTGACCTGCCCCCAAAGGCCCTTTGCCAAAAAAGGGGTTTGTGTTGTTTTTCCCCCAACCAACTCTTGGGGGGTTTGTCAGATGTAAATCAAAGGGGAAGTGGATGCCTATTCAACCAATCGGGAAAACCCCTTTGGGGGTTCTAAAACAACACACGACCGCTAAAATGAAAAGCGGGGGGAAAGTTGGGCCTAAACCGAGGGGACCCCTGCGGGCGCCCGCCCATTGCGTGCTGCAAATGGGCCTGCTCCAGAAAATGTTTGGGGCCCTTTTGCCCCTCGCAGGTGAAGAGCCTGCCCCCCCTCCCCTTTTCCGGCATACTTTTTGGGTTCAAAAAATTGTACGGGAAATGTTTAAAGGGAAGATATCGTATATGATAAATACAAAACCCTTTTAAATTTAAACCCCAAAAATTGAAACCCAGAAACAAGTGGTTTAACCCCTTTGGGGATAAAAAAAGAAACCCCCACAAAGGGCCCGGGAAAAAAATTTTCTTTTTATGTGCCCGGTTTAAAAAAACCCATGTGTTTTTTATAAAATTAAAAGAAACAAACAGGCTTAAATTAAACCCCTTCGGATATGAATTAGGGCTACAGGCAAAAAATTGCTTCTTTGGGTCCCGCGTTGAAAAAAAAACATTTTTTTTAAATAAGTACAACGCAAAAAAATACTTGAAACCCCCTTGGATGTAAATTTTGCGCAAAAGAATTGAGCCCCCAAAAAAACAACCAGCTTTGTAGGTTTTTCCCCAATTTGGCGTGTTTTTTTAACGCTACAAAAAAGGGAAAAAAAAACTTGAAATTTAAACCCTTTTTCGTTGTAAATTAAATGCTACAGGAAATATGTTTTTTTTTTGGGGGTTTGGGAAAAAGACGGTTTCTTTTTGTCCCACAAAAAGAAAGGAACAACCTTAATTAACGCCGGATGAAAAAATTGCACCAAAAAGAATTGAGCGGGGCCAGAAAAAACTACCAGCTTTGTAGAATGTTACAAGGGGCGTGTATTTTTTCCCGCTAAACAGCAAAAAAAAAAACTTGGTAATTAACCTTGGGAAAATTGTAAATTAAATGCAAAAGGGAAAAAATTGTCTTTTTTGGCGGTGAAAAAGACGGTTTATTTTGGGTCACCACAACACAGAACAACGAAAAATTTAAACCCCCTTTGGATGTAAATTGACAAAAGAATTGAGCGGGCCAAAAACCCCAAGCTTTGTAGGGGTTTTTTCAATGGCATGTATTTTACCCCTACACAAAAAAGAGAAAAATTTTAATTTTTCCTTCGCTTTTTAATTATGCTACAGGAAAAATGAAATTTTTTGCCGGGGGAAAAAAGACAGTTTTTTTTTAATCACCCAACAGCAAAACCCAAACGTTTAAATTTCCCCCCTTTGGTTTGTAAAATTGGGTGCAAAAAAATTTGAGCAGCCAAAAACAACCACCCTTTGGGTAGCGTTTTTAAAAAATGGAAAGTATTTTAAATGCTACACAACAAGAAAAAAAACTTTTTTAAAATTAACCTTCCTTTTTGGTGAATTACCTTTGGGAAAAAAATTGTCTTTTTTGCCGGGGGGAAAAAAGACGGTTTTTTTTTTTTAAGGCCCCCACAGCACGAAAACATTTAAATTTAAACCCCTGGGATGTAAAACTGTGCAAAAAAAAATTGAAAACCAAAAATAAGGGGGTTTATGTATTGTAAAAAAAACTTTTTTTTTTTAAATAAAACCCCAAGAGGAAAAAGGCCTTAGATCACCCTTGGATATTCAATGTCCCCTTGTGAGCAGTTTAGCTTTAAAAATGTATATGGACCCCCCCCCCCGGGACGCCCCACGGGAAACCTTAAAGACCCCAATACCCCAAAAAAACCCAGAAAAAAAACTTTTAAAAGAAAAGGGCGTCTCTGGACAAGTTTGGGGACACCCCCCAAAAAATCGCGGGTTTTTATAAAAATGAGTTCTTATTTAAAAGCTATCTTTAAGCACCCGTGGCAGCCCCTTCCCTACTCAGTACAGTGAGAGCGGTATGAGCTCCCAGCATACCCCCGGGACTTTAAAATAGTGCGGTGACTTTTCACAGAATCCCCGCCGGTCTCTGATTGGCTTCATCTCTGCACATGTCATGTAGGCTATGCCCTTCTTCCTCCCAGAGTTCTTTGCCCCATGTAACGCCATGTAACGCGAAGTACCCCAAAGTTCGACTTCGTTCCGAACCGAAGTTTTTCTGAAATTCTAAACGAATTCCACTTCGTTAGAATCAATTCGCCCATCTCTAGCCATAACGCTGCCGTATCTCCTAGGCCTAAAGTATACAGGCTTCTGACCTAGGATATACAGCAGCACATAATGCATGATAACATGGCTTCATCTCGACTTCTGTGCTTCTGTGTGTTGCATAGAGCTAGTAACTATTGGTTCTCTGCTCCGTCATTGAGAAAATGTGGCGGGTCTGAGCCTGCACGCCAACGTACTGCCCAGACCTGTTGCTGATGGAGCTTGGGGCCTACCAGGGGTTTTACTGATGGGACAGGCCAAGCCTGCGCATATTTCTTCAATGTTTGAGCTGAATTGCCCACTTGTTGCTTACTTTTTGATCTTTCTCAATCCTCTCATGGTTTGATATACATTTGCTGACTTGCACCTTCCTGTTTTTTCCAATCACATTAGCTTTTCCTTTTTTGCGTCTTGTTTTACTTGTAGTTCTAACAAAGGAAAAGGGAATATTACCTATATTCAGTTCAAATACAAGCTACACAGCTACACAGTTTTTCCATCACTATATTCTCCTTCCTTTCAACTTATTTTTTCCAGTAATAATAAAAAAATACTCATAATCCTCATAATGATGATGATAATAATCTTCATCATACTATAGTCATTATTGGGGATGAGCGATTATAATCGACAAAGTTGAAATCGGCACGATGTTTAGGCTGATCGGAAATTTCCGATCATGCGATATTTTAGGTGACAATCTTACAGATAATCTATTACTATCGTGCCATTTTCAGCGTTTCCTGTCATTTTGGCGGACAGCCAATCAGCTCCAAGGATAGAGGGGATGAGAAGGATGTACAACGTAACCACTTTGTGGTTTATGGATCTCATTGGCTGGAAAAATCACATGACCTTGTTTTGCATAGACCAGCGTTTCCTGTTCAGCATCAGTCTTTCAGTGTCTAACATTAGAGCAAGACGTCTGCTGCGTGTCTCTCAATACAGCTCAGCTCAGAGACACAGAGCGTCATGTATGATCGGGAGTTGCGCCTGTTTTCTGGCGAAAACTGCACCCCACCGGCTCGAATCCCCTGTCGGACGCAGGGATGCAATGTTAGGAGCAACCTTTGCCACTTTCAGCTGCGCCTAACATGAAGGGGCGTGCAATGGGTGAGCCTTG
This sequence comes from Phyllomedusa bahiana, assembly GCA_025379985.1. Taxonomy (NCBI): domain Eukaryota; kingdom Metazoa; phylum Chordata; class Amphibia; order Anura; family Hylidae; genus Phyllomedusa; species Phyllomedusa bahiana. The sequence continues at coordinate 67,949 of JAODAL010013432.1, read as the reverse complement.
GGCGTTCTGGGTCTGGACGCGGCAAATTCGAAAAATTCCTAGGCATGCATGATAGCGGGTCGCCAAAGTGAGGCGCAATGCAGCACTTTACAGCTCCGACCTAGTTAAATTGTTTATTAGGGGGAAAGCCCGAAGGGACGCGGTATTCTTAATGCCTTGAGTTCTACACTTACAGCAGTCGTAAATAAGACCGAAAATTACCCCCGGATTTCCCATAGGTGCCATTATAACTACTGGTCTTATTTGGGCTCATTTTTGAGTATTTACGGATTAAAAAGCTGTAAATACGCCCCAGAACAACCCTGGGAACATAAAAATCCTGCTTGGAGCCACAGGTCCCAGCCAACCGTACTTCGGCTGTTGCTGACTACAAAATAGAATCCCAAGTGAAGAAGAAAAAAATACACCCATTTTTAAAAAAAAAACAATAGCCCAAAAACCACATCTTAACAAAAACTCTTCATTAATTATTTTAATTTCTCTCCTTTTTTTTTAAAATAGAAAAAAGAAGAAAAAAATATTTTTAATTTTAAAGATAATTTTTTAAAAAAAAAAAATTTTTTAAATTTATTTTTTTTTTTTATTATTTTTTTAAAATATTTTGTAAACTAAAAATTTTTAATGATTTTTTTCTGATTTCCCAGCCTTCTAGAATGAATAAAATTAGGGGAAATCCTTCTGCGCCTAAATCCCGCACTGCCCTCACACACTGGGGAGGGACAGGAACTTTTCACCCCATGTAGAGGCACCCCCTTGCGGGGAATCTTAGGCGCAGGCCTTTTGCGCCTAAGTTCCCGCACTGCGCCTCACCCTGGCGGGCGCAGGGAATTTACACCGCTGTTTTGCACATTTTTTGGGGGCCGACATAAATGAGGCGCACTTTCACTTTAGATCGGGCGAAAACGGGCATCAAAGCGCCGATCTTATACATTTCGCCCCCAAATTCTTATCTTTATTCATAAGACAACTATACTTTTAGCGTGAAAATTAGAATATAGGTAATTTAAAAATTTCAGTTCTTTATTTAGTTAGATAGGACTTTTAGAAGATCTGCGCTGTCCCCCCCGCGAGGAGGGGGTTTTGGGGGTGGCAGGAGACAGTGGCTTTTTGGAAAGGAGGGTGCATATTGTGCAGCCCAGACTTTGCTTTTAACCTGCATTGAAATGGGATTTTTTTACCACTTTTTTTGGGCCCGCACCCCGCACCTAAGGTGAAATGTACCTTTTATTTTTTGGGTTCCAGTTTTCTTCAAATAGCCACGTTTTTTCGCCCAAATTTTTATACAGAAATTTTCTAGTAACTGTTCTGTTTGTCATTGCGCAAAAACGCAATTCTCACCCTGTAACTTTTAAATAGCTTTACTGCATTGGGGCGGCCCCGTTTTTTTTTTAAAGAGCCAACCTTTTACTTAAATTGGATACAGAAATTTTGTAGTTTAAAACTGTTGGTGTATTTAAATTGGTGCAAAAAGCACCTTTTGTTATCCGTATAACTTTTAAATAGCTGTATTGCACGTGGTGCGGCCCAGTATTTTTCAAAGAGCCACCTTGTACTTAAATTTGGATACAGAAATTAGGTAGTAAAAAAAATGACCTTTTGTTATTTGTTGTGGCAGAGCAACCATAGTTGGTCGCTTGGTGCTGCCTCTAGGTGGTGTACGTCAGGAGACCCACTAGAAATGTGCCACCGAGGGCATGGTCTCGGTGGGGGAAGCCAGGTGTTGTCAGTCAACAACATTAGGTCGCTGACGCGCATATGTAATACGGCTGATGTCCAGCCATTAGGGGCTGGACTTCCCGGAAGAACTGCAGATGGGTGGGTGGTTGTTCCCACGTTCCAGGTCTCTGGGTTCCAGCCCAGGTATTGGGTACATCTCTGGAGACCTATTAAGGGCCTCCTACTCCAGATGATCGGGGGGGGGTTTCAACTGCAGTTTGGAGAAGCAGTGGAGCTTGTGAGGGGAGGCTCTTAACCCCCAGGCTTGTGGAAGCCGTACATGGGGGACTGGTGAAGTGGTTGCTGGTGGTGCTGGATGGTAAATCCAGACCACAGGTTAGAGAGGTAAATCTAATGTGTGTAGACAGTGGCTAGACGGCCGAGGATTTTGTTTATCTTTTGTTTGCTGTACGTCTATCTGGAGCCTGAATAAAGCTGGCTGCGGCCAGTATAAAACTGATGCCTGGTGTCGGAGTGCTATATATTGGAGTGCCAGCCTGTTTACAGAAAAACGGCGATCCCAGAGCTAAATGACCACCGGGACTTTTAAATTAGTGTATTGCACGTAGTGCGGCCCAGTTTTGTTCAAAGAGCCCCCTTGTACTTAATTTCCCTTAGAGAGTCCCTGTATGGGTAGGTAGTGTCCCCAGATGTTGGCAGGTCAGAGGAGGGGAAGTGGACCCTCAATTTACAGCCAGCCCTATGAGGCCTGCAGGCGGCTCTCCCGTCGCCACAGGCAGGTAAATTATGACCTCAGAGTCCAGAGTCTTTCTGGCTGAGCACTGTAGCCCCTCAGTAGCAGTACTCACGGTTCCGACTCCGTGCGGCGCACACCCTGGTGCGGGGTTTCTCCTACTTTGCAGTCCCAGGTTCGCCTGCCGTATCCGCCGTGTCTCCCTCCGGCTGAGGACCTGCGCGCCGGTCACTGGTGCGTGCGCACCACGGACTCCGCTCCTCGTTGCCTCCGGTCAGGACGCGCAGCGGCAGTGTTCGCCCAGGGATCCTCACTGAGCCCAGCTGCTGTGGGATCCGCCGCCACTCCCGGCGCCAACCTCCGCGCTCTCCGTCCACGCGCCGCTGGTGTGGGCAGGTAGGTGATGAGGGTATCCTGGCGTGTGCGGTCTTGCTTTCTTTGGGCTTGTTTCACTGCAGGGTACTCCGCATGCAGACCCGGCTCCGCACAGTCCTTTTAGCCGCTGACGTGGTGTGTGCAGGGCAGAGTACAGGCTCTTTCACGAGCGCTCCCTGGAGCTGTTCCCAGCCAAGATGGCAGCTGCGGCCTCGTTCCTAGGCCTCTCGCGGCATTCTCTCCGCTACTGACTCCCGGAGTGTCTCCTGTCGGTCATATACACCAAACAGGGTGCCCCCGTGTCTCTACAGATGTCTTCAGCAGTTCTTATAAATTTGCGGGCACTGATGGCTGTGATATCACCTGGATGTTAGTGTCTCTTTCAGGAGCTAATGTAAAAAGCGGCCATGCTGGATGCCCCGCCCCCGGAAGTCCCTTGTACTTAATTTTGGATACAGAAATGTTGTAGTAACTGTTGGTGTATTTCATTGGTGCAAAAACCACCTTTTGTTATCCGTATAACTTTTAAACAGCTGTATTGCACGTGGTGCAGCCACAGTTTTTTTTAAATAGCCACATTGTACACCAATTTTGATAGAAAAATTTTCTAGTAACTGTTCTCATTTGTCATTGCTGCAAAAAAGCAATTTCTCATCCGTGTAAATTTTGAATAGTTTTATTGCACTCGGTGAATCTCAGTTTGGCGCAGATAGCGCACTAGTATGATAGTTTGTTGAAAGCTATCAATTCCTAGTCCTACTGGGTAGTTGTAAATCTCAGGGACTGAAGGAAGAACACTGTTGATTTTGTGTTACGGTTCTTCCACCAGACCGCATTTCACAGGTATTCGCTAGAAACAATTCTGTTTGTAATCCTGGTTGGCTGTTAGAGGGATTTAAGAATATCTGTGATTTGCCGTCTTTCAGTAGGAGACTGTCAAAAACTCTTCCATACCTTTTTAAATTTTTATCTTTCTGAACATGGAGCGAAATGCAGGTGGTAAGCGAGCAAAGAGGGGTGTAGGACATGGAGGTAGAGGTATGAGAGAAGGTGCTCCTACCAGTGCTGGTGACAACATGCAAGCCAGCGGATTGTCGGTGGTAGGACCGTCAGGCCTTTCATCGATGGGTCGGTGCCCTGTGAATCTCAGTAACGAACAGCGTCGCCGATCCGTTCTTCAGTGGTTAATACAACCTGCATCCAGCAGTCTTACCTCCTCGTCCTCCCAGTCACGGCCACAAATGTTGTCATCATCATCGTCATGTGGGTCATGCAGGTTTTGGGGTCATGCTGCGGTCCAGGACAAGGATATTCAATGTCCAGTTCAACTAAAATGGTGGTTGAAAGACTCCTTTTTCCGGCACTTTTTAATCTGTGGGTCAGACAGGTTTAAGAGTCATGCTGCAGTCCTGGACAGGGATAGTCAGTGTCCAGTTCAAGTAAAATGATGGTTCAAATAATACTGCCTTCTGGCACTTTTTAATTTGTGGGTCATGCAGGTTTAAGGGTCATGATGTGGTACAGGACAGGGATAGTAAATAATCTGTGCCTTTTTTTCTGTGACTCTTGCTGCCTAATTGTGTTGCCTAAGATGTAGCACGTATCCATTTTACTGTTGTGGATGTTAATTCCAGTTTCTCCACCCCTGTTTGGGTGTAAGAATGAAGGTGTTGTTCCTCTCTCATAGACTTTAATGGTCATCAGCGATAATCTGTTATCGACTATCGGATATCGTCATGATAATTGCCGATATCAACTATCGAATCGATAGCGATAGTTGACACAATCGCTCATCACTAGTCATTATTTATATAGTGCCAACATATTCTGCAATACTTCCCATGTCAGAGTGTACATACTGTCAGGGCCATTCCTAGGCTAAATTTCACTCAGGGCAGGGTGAAGAAATTCCTTCCCCCTCCCCCTCCCCCCTCCTATCATAATGTGCCACAATGCAACACAGTGCATCACAATCAACCAAATCCAAAATATACAAAAAGCTTTCACACAATGTGCTACCTATAAAACTACTAAAATAGTAATACAGTTACCAAATAACACTGCTACCCAAAAACCGAATCCCAATCTACTAAGACCACATATCACTACCACATAGTGACCGAATACCACCACACCGTTGCCATGTATCACCACCATATAGTGACTGAATAATACACAATACCATTACTGAATACAAACCACTGTACTACAACCTATATTACCGGCATACAGTAACCATACAGAGATGAATACCCGTTTTACACAGGCTCTGCAGATATATAAGCGATTACAGTAAAGTTACATCCAGGGACTTACAGAAGACGTCTCTGAAAAGTTGTTCTCTTTCTCTTCTTTTTATCCATCTGTCCCAGACCGCCATGATGACTTCTCCTGGCTCGTGTTGAGCGATTTTTATCGACAAAGTGGAAAGCGGCAGGGTTTTTTTATGGTGAAAAAAATTTTCCAGACATGCGAAATTGGGTTTAAAAATCTGGCCCATCTTTTAAGATCGTTTTTTTTTTTTTTTGGCGCTTCTGTTTTTTTTGGCGGCAGCAAATTTCAGATTACGAATAGAGCAGAGGAGATGTGTGTGTGAATTGACTGGGATGTGTATGGTTGCGATTGGCTGGAAAAATCACATGCCTGTTTTACTGAACAGCGTTTCCCTGTTTCACCCCTCAGTGTCTCTCGCATTATAGGGTTTGGGACCTGCGCTCTGCCGTGGCCAAACAGTCAGCAAAATTAGCTTTTTCTGACAGAAAAACCCTTCCCATTAGCCTGTTTCCCCCTTTTTTAGTTATATTGGATTTAAAGTTTTATGTAGTTAGTAGGAAAATTTTTAAAGCAGATTCCCTGTAAAGTCCCGGGGGGGGCGCGGGGGGGGGGGCCGCGGGCAAACACAGACAAGCTCTATCATAAAACAGGAAAAAGTTCACAAGATTGTGTAGAATTGTGTGGAATATTTTTTATTAACAGTTTGCTTTTGAATTTTTCCCTGGATATTGGGCACCCCTAAAATTATTTGGATAAAATCTTTTCTAGAAACTGAGGTCCTTTGTTGGTGAAAAACTCACTTTTTTATCAGTATACATTTCAGATATGTGTTCATTTTAATTTTACCCATTCACCTGTGATGTTTATATATCCAAAATTGCAGTTAAAATTCAATCCGCAATTTGTATCAGCCAAAGGTTGTTTGTTGCCAAAAATACCGTGTATATCGAAAACATAACGTTAAGTGTTTTTGACTTTTTCGCACCCGATTGTTCATTGGCGGATCCAGTAAAATTTTAAAACGCAAATTTATAGTCCATGGTGAATTGAAAGGTGCAAAAATACCGTTTATTTCAAACATAACGGGTTTCGTGTTTTTTGACTTTTGCACACCCAGGTTTGTTCATTGCGCGCTCCCCGTAAATTTAAAACACCATTTTTATATTCACCAAAGGTGAATTGAAAAGGTGCAAATATTTCCTGTATTTTTTGAAAACCTAACAGATCGTGTTTTTTTTACTTTTGCGCACCCAGCTTTGTTCATTGACGCAGCTTCCACGTAAATCTTAAAAAAGCAAATTTTATAGTCACCCCCGGGATTGAAAGGTGCAAAAAATACCGTGTATCATACGAAAACATAAACGTTTAGTGTTTTTTTACTTTTGCGCACCACTTTTTTCTTTGGGCGCCCGCATCCCCGTAAATTTTAAAAACAGCAATTTTAGTCCCAAGGTGATTTAAAAAGGTGCAAAAAATACCGTTATTATACGGAAACATAACAGATACGGTTTTTTTGACTTTGCGCACCCGCTTTTTTCATTGACGCAGCATCCCCGTAAAAAACTTTTTAAAACGCAATTCTATGTCACCACAGGTGAAAAGAAAGGTTTCAAAAAATCCCCGGGATTATGAAAACATAAAAGATACGTTTTTTTTGACTTTGCGACCCCGTTTGTTCTTGACGAGCTCCACTAAATCTTAAAAAAAACAAAATTTTATGTCACCAAGGTGAATTGAAAGGTGCAAAAAATACCGTGTATTATACGAAAAAAATAACAGATAGTGTTTTTTTTACTTTTGCGCCCCGCTTTGTTCATTGAGCGCTTCCACGTAAATCTTAAAAACGCAAATTTTAGTACAAAGGTAAATTGAAGGTGCAAAAAAATCGTGTTTTTTACGAAAACATAAAAGATAGTGTTTTTTGACTTTTTTTTTCGCCCCGCTTTGTTCATTGCGCGCATCCGTAAACTTAAACAGCCAAATTTTTATGTCACCACAGGTGAAATTTAAAGGTGCAAAAAAATTTACCGTGTTTATACGAAAAAATAAAAGATCGTGTTTTTTGCTTTTTCGCACCCCCGCTTTTTCATTGACGCGCAAACACGTTTTAAACTTAAAAAATCAATTCTATATCACCCCGGTGAATTGAAAGGGCAAATAATACCGTGTTTATCGAAAACTAACAGATTGTTTTTTGATTTTGCCACCCCCCTTTGTTCATTGAGCAGTTCCACGAAATCTTAAAAAAGCAATTCTATAGTCACCACGGTGAATTGAAAGGGGCAAAAAAACCTGATTAACGAAAAAATAAAAGATACGTGTTTTTTTACTTTTTGCGCACCCAGCTTTTTTTCATTGAGCAGCATCCACGTAAATCTTAAAACAGCAATTTATTTTTTACCACAGGTGAATTTAAAATTCTTGCTTTTATAACCTAAGTGTGTTGCCTTTGATGTGGGGACGTATCCATTTGACTGTTGTGGATGTTAATTTCAGTTCTCCAGCTTTTTTGGGTGTAAAAATGGGTGTTGTTGCTCTCCCTAGCTTTAATGGTAATGCTCATAAAGATTCTCACTATCGAGAAAAACCCTTTTGATACGGCCCACTTTCGACTATCGCTCGATCCGATAGCCAACGCAACGCTCAAAACTACTCCTGGCCAAACTCTTCACGTAGAAATTTACAATTTACAATTTTATGGCTTCTTTACCAATTCGTATCTCTATACAAACTCCCCATCTACAATGCCCTAAATGGTAATAATGACCTCTTTGTGTCCCAAACAGTGCAGTAAGTACACCCCGAAACTAGGAAGGCAGTCCTCTGGTAGGTGTTTAGCGCCCCATTAGGTAGGTAAACTTATAGGTCCCCCAATAGGTAGGTATCCCGGTCACCTATTAAGTAGATATGTGGTTGTATAGGCCTCCCAATAAATAGAAATATGGATCCCTATTATGTAGTTATATAGGCCCCTGCAGGTAATTTACCCCCTGGTAGCCATGTAGTAGCCCCCTTATAGCCAGGTCGTAGCCCCCTGTAGCCATGTAGTAGGCCCCTTCAGCCATGTAGTAACACCCTGTAGTCAGATAGTAGCCCCCTGTAGCCATGTAATATGCCTCCTACAGCTATTGATAATAAAATAAAAAAGGACTCACCTCACAATGGTCCCCGCAGCCAGGTCCGTGAGCTGGTGAACGGTGTAAGCAGTGTGACGTCATCACGCCTCTTACGCCTTCACACAGGGCCTGGGATCTCCTGGGCTGGCAGAGGCTGCTAGCTTAGGAGATCCAGCGTCACAGGGGGCGTGGTGAAATCCGTGAGCCCTCTGTGACGTTGCTGTGTATGTACAGCGCTCACTGATCGCTGTACATACAGGGGAGAAGGCAGGAGACAAACCGTCCTGCCTCCTCCCTGTACCAGCAACTGCACTGAGCATGTGCAGCTGCTGACTCTGACTCTGCACAGTCGTTTTACAACGGTAGTGCAGAGTCGGAGGCTAATCGCAGGGTGGATGAGTCGGGCGGCCACGGCGCCCCCTCAGGTGAGCGGTGCCCCACCACGCCCACCCCTAGGAACGGCCCTGCATACTGTAAAAAGGTATTTAACAATTCAAACAATAAAAGTGAAGGCCCTGTTTGCAAGAATTTATCATGTACAGGAAATAGAGGTTAAAGAAACAAGTAGCTGTACTTGTTTTGTACAATTGTCCAACCATTGTCTATAAAAAGATATCTTTAATAGAGTATTTCTATCCAACACTTTGATGGTGATTATGGGGTATGCTTCAAAGACCCTATTTGGCCCAACCCTATCTTGGAAAAAGTCCCCTTTTCGAAACAAACAAGGATAGAATAATCCTTTGTTCATCTAAATGTTCCATAAGTTCAATGTTTATTTGGATTTTAGTGCCTATTGTGTGGTGCTGTCTTTTTTGCTCTGAAGAAGTTGCAATGCAGTCACAACATTAGGCACTAATGTCTATGTCAATGACCTACAATGACCTACCAGGCCCTTATTGAGTCACTCCCAACTGGATAGTTGTGCCCGTTGACAGGGTGAAAAATTAGATATTAGTGGTATTTTAAAATTAATGTTAATCGATTTTTAATTAGAATTGCTGGGGGTTATAGTAATGAAATTCGTATAAAAATTTTTTAGGCTTATCTTATGTTTTTACCAAGAACCCCACTACACTATGTTACAAGTTCATAGTTCATATAGTTAGTCGGTTAAAAGAAGACACGTTCCTCAACTAAACCAAAAGGGGGGGGAAAAAATTTGTGGGTGAAGGGGGAGAAAAGGACATTATCCCCACCCTCACCATGGTTAATTACCTTGAAACCCACAAGGGCAAGAACCATCTGCTCCGTGGAGACCGATTTGCCCCCAGAGCCTCCCCCAAAAGGTCGAATTTTCTGGCTACTTTCGCTTAATTTCTTTTTTCCCAGGTGGGTTTTCTAAGCCTTTCTTGAAATTCAAAGGTTCAAAGCCTTTTAAAGCTCTCTTGGATTTTCAAACACAAGAACTGCAACCCTAAACCCCGGGGGAAGACCGGAAAGCATCGCGGCAACCCCCCTAAAAAGCCGCCCCAATCCCACAAAAAAGTCGATGAACTTCAATTGCTGAAAAACAAAATACATCCCCCAAAAAAGGGAAATGCGTGCCTTGGGACATTCCAAACGATCCAACAAAGGTCCAGCATTTTATACATTAGGGACCATTCCCCCTGAGATTTGTAGTAGTACCCTAATTTTGCATATCTGTAAATTTCGGTGAGAAGTTACAAGCGGAGCTCGCAAGATCAGTAGGGAAACCAGCGGTATATTATGCTGGCTCATGCGTTTCTCCGGGGCCCGGAGTGAGCTCGGCGCGGGTGAAAAACCCTTCGATGTCGCAACCTTCATGGTCGCACATCGAAGGCAGGCAGCGGAGTGAGCTTCTCCTCCCCTGAAATCAGCGAGCGAGCGGCGAGATGCGCCCCTGACCCCCCTTTCCCCCAACAGCCCGGAGCTTAAAGAGAACCCTGTAATAGTTTAGTCCCCCCTGCTGGGGCAGCACAAGAGTGACAGACTGCTGTTTCCAGTGCTGTGTCACCAATAAAAATGTCAACTCTCCCAAAAAAAAGCTGCTACAAATTGTACACAAAAAAATAAAAAAGATTATGGCTCTCAGACTGCGGCCCATGCAAAAAATGTGTTTTCCCCTTTTAATTTAAAAAGTGTTTTTATTGTGTAAAAGCAGGTTTTAAAAATTAAAAAATATTCAAATTTGGTATCGCTGTAAACGTATACCTGTGGTAAAGCTAGATGATTATACCCAAGGTGACGCTGTAGAAAAAAAAATAAAATTTTCCAGGATTGTGTATTTTTTTCAGAATGCCTCACAAAAAAACCAATTTAAAAAAATGATCGAAGCATTATTGGTACATATTGGTCAAAAAAAAACATCAACTCAGCCCCAAAAAAAAATAATAGCTCCGTTTTACAGATAAAAAAAAAAAGTTTTGGCTGTCGGATTGACAACTTTTAAAAAGAAAATTTTTTTGAATGCATTTCTTTGTGTAAAAAGTAAATTTAAACATAAAAAAATTATAAAATGTTTATCATTGCAATTGTACCCAAAAACCCCTAGTTAAGTTTCCCGCCATTTATCCTGTTGGGAAACTGTAAAAATGAAGCCCAAAAGCCAAAAAGGGGAAAATTGTTTTTTTCACCCTTTTATGGCCCCAATCTAAAAAAAATATGGAAAAAATGTGCACCCCAAAATGCCAGTAACCCTAATGAGATCCATAAGCGGATTTAATCTAAAATGAGGAACTTCTGGAAGGTTTCACCTGTTCTGGGACGTGGGGGCTTTGCAATGCGACTGGTCCCCACAAAAATTTATTCCCAAAAACCAAAAATAGATCCCTCCTTGACACCCCGCCTGTGCCCCCAAAAAGCAGTTTCACCCACATGGAGGGGATTACCGAACTTGGAAGAAATTGCGTAAACAATTTGAGATCCTTTTTTTTTCCCAAATTTCCATGTAAAAATAAACGTTTTCAGTTTAAATTTCAGTGTTGGAAAAAAAATTTTTTTTTTTTTTTTTCAGGCCCAACGCTAAAAAAAAAAGTGAATCGACATGGGTCGATTACTACTGCACCCCCGGATATATTCCCTTTGGGGTGTGTTTCCCAAAAATGGGATCTTTTTTTGGGGCGTTTTAAGTTTTTGCACCTTGTGGTGTCCGCAAACCTGAAAAAAGGGGACTAAAAAAAATCATAATGAAAATGAGAACCCAGAATTGGTGGTGCTCCTCCATTCTGGGGGTTGTGGTTTTAGCCAATAGGACTAGGTCCCCCATATGGGAATACTTAAAATGGCGAATCGGGGAAAAAAATTTATTTATGGTTGCATTTACCCGGTCACATCTGCCTGTTTCCCGTGAATAATGAATAAAAATGTAAAATCTGCAAAAAAAAAAGAAATTTTGAATTTTTTCTCCCCTTTGTTTAATTTTTGTGAAATTCTAAGGGGTAAACAAAATTTTAAAAGCTTTTATAAATTTTTTAAAAGGGGCTGGGTTTTTTAGAGGGGGGATTTATGGGGGGTATCTAAATACGACCCCCTCAAAGCCATGTCAAAAAACTGGATGGTCCCCTTTTAAAAATCTATTTTGCAATTTTTTTGAAAATGTGAAAAATGAATAAAATTTCTAAGCCCCCATAATGTGGTAAAAAAAAAAAAACATTTAAAAAATTATGCCAATCTACAGTAGACATTTAGTAGATTCTAGTTATAAACTAGTTTGAGTGCAATAACCATCTGCCTTACACGCAGACATTCAGGTACATGACACATTCACACATGAGAGAAACTCTTCTAAGATGGTTCCTTCTATGTAAAACAATATTATGAGCAGATGATAACTATAACTACCATAAATATATAAAGAGGATGCCTACAATGGTGACAAGAGGCACCAATTTTAGAAACATTTCCACAACTTGCAGCGACCATTACACACTGATTGATACATTCTAGCATTTTGTTTCTATCCTACTTGTTTTTTTGTATCCTGTAAAGAAGTTTTGAATCTGAAAAATGTTTAAAACAGCAGGATGTGATAGAAGAAATAATAGATTTAGTTACTGTAGAAACAGATTGTAATATAGAATTTCTTTCTTTGTGATCCTCCTGGTACAACTATAGGATGTTGCCTTGACAATAGAAAAAAAATTGTGTTTGGGGGAATAAAAAATGAGGAATTGGTTTGATTTTTTTGTCAAGGCATTTACTTAAAAACCATTTGGGTTTTGGTGGGGAAAGCTCTGAAATACAATGTATAATGTAATGAAATAGGAACCATTGTATATATGATGGATATATAGTCTGTTTGGTGGTACAGATTTTGTGTCACTTTTTGTGCCAGTGGTACTACAAAGTTTAAAAACACTTCAAAATTTTTTTATTTTTCTTAATTCCCTAAAATAAAAAAAATTTTTCTAAAAGTCCTAGGTAGATAAAGCCCCAAAAAAATTAGTAAAAATATTACCTTTTCAGCCATTTTTTACTGAGGAAAATTATCAAATTTTAAAATCCCTGCAAAATATGTTAGGATTAGTAAGTAATTTGAAAGTAATGTTAGAGTCTGGTGTTTTTAATGAGTGGAATAACTATCAGGTGTGGGTGACCTTTTTTTTTTTTTTTTAAAAAAATGGGACCAAAGTCTTCGGGTTTTGGGGGTGCCTTTTTTTTTTTTTTTTTAAGAAAGGGGCCCCAAAGTTTGTTTTTCCCAAACTAGAGTGGGCGAATGTTCTAACGAGTGCAATTCGTTTAAATTTTTGGAAAACTTCGGTTCGGAACGAAGTCGAACTTTGGGGTATTCGGATTTGAACGAAGTGGTTTTTATTGAAAAAAATGGCTGCGAGCACATGGGCTCAGGGGGCAAACATTGGGGGGGAAGAAGGGCATGCCTGCATGAATGTCAGATTTTGAAGCCAATCAGGGGCCCGGGGGGGTTCTGTAAAGTCACCGACTATAAAAGCCCGGGCGCACGGGGAGCTCACACCTCTCACTGTGCATCAGGGAAGGTGCTCCCGCGGCTGATGCTTTTTCTAAAGAATTGTTTTTTTATAGGATTTCTTGGGGGGTCTCGCTTGTCTCAGAGATTGTTTTTTTAATGTTCTTTTCTAATTTTTTGGGGTATTGGATCTGAAATCCAGTGTGCTTTCCCTGCGCTGCATTTACATTAAATTCCCAATGGGACAAAGAAAGTTCTGTTGTATTCTTTTAAAGAAACAGGTTTTTACAATAAATACAATTCATTTTTGGCTGCTAAATTTCTTTGCGCAATTTAATCCAGGGGTTAATTAAAGCTTGTTTTGCTGGTGTGCTGACCCAAGAACCGTCTTTTTAAACGCCAAAATATATACATTTTTCCTGTGCCTAATTCAAAGCAAGGTTTAATTTTAAATGTTCTCTTGTTTTTTGGGCGTAGAAAACACGCATTTGAAAAACAGCTACAAGTTACTATTCTGTGGGGTCAATTCTTTGGCGAAATTTACACCGGGGTTAAATTAAGCGTTGTTTTGTGGTGTGTGCCCAAACCCGTTTTTTCAAGCCAAATATTTTTAAAATTTTTCTGTACCCAAATTCCAAGCATAGTTTAAATTTTCAACTGTATTCTGTTGTGTGGGCGTAGAAAACACGAATTGAAACGCTAAAAGCTATAGTTTGTGCGGCTAATTTTTGGCGCAATTTACATCCAGGGGTTAATTAAGCGTTGTTTTGCTGGTGTGTTACAAAAATAAAACTTTTTTTTAAACGCCAAAAATATATAAATTTTTCTGACCCTAATTCAAAAGCAAAGGTTAATTAAAAAATGTATCTCTTGTTATGTGGCGTAGAAAACACGCAATTGAAAACACGTACAAAGCTACTAGTTTGTGCGGCTCAATTCTTTGGCGCAATTTACATCCAGGGTTAAATTTAAAGCGTTGTTTTGCGGGTGTTTTGCCCCCAGAAACCGTCTTTTTCAACCCCAAAAAATAAAAATTTTTCCTGTACCCTAATTCAAAAGAAAAGGGTTTAAAATTACAATGTTCTTTGTTGTGTGGCGTAAAAAAACACGCAATTGAAAACCGTACAAAGACTATTTGTGGGGCTAAATTCTTTGGCGCAATTTACATCCAGGGGTTAATTAAGGTTGTTTTGCGGGTTGCTGCCCCCAAAAAAAACCCGTTTTTTTCAACCCCAAAATTATAAATTTTTCCGTACCCTAATTCAAAGAAAGGTTTTTAAAAAAATGTTTTCTTTTTGTGTGGGTAGAAAACAGCAATTGTAACCCCTAAAAAAGTACTTTTTGTGGGGTAAATTTTTTTGGCGAAATTTCATAAGGGGTTAATTAAAGCTTTGTTTTGCTGGTGTGCTGCCCCCAAAAAACCCGTTTTTTTTTCAACGCCAAAATTTAAAAATTTTTCCTAAAACCCTAATTCACAAGCAAGGTTTTTTACAACTGTATTCTTTTGTGTGGATAGAAAACACGAAATTTTTAAACGCTAAAAAGACTAGTTTGTGCGGCTCAATTTTGGCGCCAATTTACATCCAGGGGGTTAATTAAGCGTTGTTTTCCGGGTGTGTACAAAAAAAACCCGTCTTTAACAACGCCCAAAATATAAAAATTTTTCCTTAGCCTAATTATGTCCAAAGGGTTTAAATTTAAAGCCTGTTTTGCTTTTTACTTTAGAAAACACACGTTTTTTTTAAAGACACATACAAGTAAATTTTTCTGGCCATTTGTGGAGCGCAATTTATACCCAAAGGGTTCAAGTTGTTACGGGTCTTTTTGGGAGTAAAAAAACAGGGGTTATTTATCATATAAGTATCTCATCAAACAGTGTCTTTTTACATTTTAGAACAAACGTATGTCGACGAGAGGTGGCGGCTCTGACCTGGAGGGGCAGGGGGCCAAAATTCCTGGAAGGCCCAGGTCCAGCACAGAAAGGGGAAAAAAGTCGCAGCAGGGGTCACTCGGTGAGGCCCAACTGCGCTGTATCTAGGGGCGTGTTTTGTTCACAACCCAATGGTTCTTGATTGGTTGACTAGGTCACCCTCTTCCTCCCAGATGACATTGACAATCCAAGCCAAGAGTCGGGGGAACTCAGACAAAAACCCCCATTAGTTGGATGGCCCGGGAGCGGGTCAGTGGCCCACCGTCCTACCCCGTCTCTGCCCCATCCGTTTCCTCACCAGAGATCTATTGTGGTCTGGGCTCGCGCCACTTATAGCGGGGGATAAAAATTTGAGGGGGGCAATAGCAGCTATTTGGGGCAGCGAAGAAAGGGGGCCCAAATATCCCCTGCTTCTTGCAGTAGGGGGCCCAAATTTTATAGATGTGGAGAGTGGCATGGGAGGTCATGTTGTGAGAGGTCAGCCTGGGGCATCCCAAAGCCCGGTGATGAGGACGGGCGTGCGATTAAACCAAATAGAGATGTACCCGACCGCATTTGGGGAGGGGGGGTGAGGAAAGGGCTTCATCATGTCAGGAGAAGAGGGGTCAGCTTGCGCGTCGGGCAGAAGCGCACCCAGCAAGGGGTCGTTTTTGGTGGGGTCAGCAGGTAGCAGCAGTGTGAGGTCGGAGCCAGGGGCCACGGGGAAAAAAAAACCCCGTTTGCAGGTCAAGAAAGTAGAACAAGGGGCTCACCCGAAGGCGCGGCGGCGTTCACTCGGCGGAGGTTTGGGGGCGGTTTAAAAAATCGATACTCGGCGGTGGGGCAGTTCTTTGCAAAAGACAGGGGAGGGCAAATATGGGTAAGTGAATCTGTGGGCAAAAAGTGAAGCGGGGCCAGGGAGCTAACGGCCCCACGGCCCTGGGGTCAACAATTGCAGCGTCACCTGGGGTTGGCCTGGGAGAAAGTGGTCAGATGTGGTGGTCCATCCTCCGCCGCAGCAACAGCGCAGCAGCAGCGCCAGTGGCAGATCCCATTGCACCCAGTCAAGGCTCCACCACCTCTGAGAAGGGAGCTGTTTCTTTTTTGACATATCCCCGGGTCCAGATGCCCCTGCCCCTCGCTATCAGGGGCCCGCGTCATTCAGCGAGGCGATTGCAAAAAGACAACAGTATGGTCCAACCACCCTAAGGTGCGAGCTGACGTGCTCTGTAAAAGTTTTTTGGTACTGAGTCCCCCCCTTTTCCCAAATGGTGGACTCTGCACCGTTCAGAGAACTAAGGCTTGTCCCGAGCCGAGATGGAGAGTTCCAAGCTGTATTTTTTTTTCCAAACGGCAGTACACACTTCATAAATATGTAGGAAAGGAAAGGGGGGTCAGTCCTTTAGGTTTGGTTTGTTCCAAGGTGCACGGCAGCGGGAGTTGGAGCTGAAATACGGTCGGGCCGTAATGTCCTTTACGGCCCATGGGGGTGAATGGCTTCAGCCCAGGCACACCAAACTTGGACAGGGACGCCCCTTTCTCTCCCCGTTGTCAAATGTGCACCCGCGCAATGTCCCCTCCTCCCCCTCCACCACCACCCCCATCTCGCCCCCCACAAGTACGCTCCATCATACCACTTGTGTAGGGGACAGGGTGTCACGCAGTTTTTAAAACCGGCTTGCCTCGGCGAACGAAGTCACCAGGGGAGGGAATGGCTCGCGTTGCAGCAAGAAATCGATGTGTGGGTTTTCCGCGCCAATGAAAAAACGGGGCCATGGGGGGGAAATGGAGGAAATGGTGTCCGTGCCCCGCACCCAGGGGGGATGGTCCATGCGCCCTGATGGGCACGTGTTTTTAACTGGTTGTGAAAAGGTTCCTGAAGTTTCCCCGTCTCAGAACATTTTGAAAAGGCCAGGAAATGTGCATGCTTTTTCCATTTGTACAAAACCAGGAAAACCCCTCCCCAAGTTGCAGCGGCAGCGGCCTCCCCCAACACACTCGATTGCAATGTTTCCCCCCACGGGGGAAATTCCCGCCTGACATGTTGGACCGACTGATGAAAAAGAGAAAGGCCATTAACGATTTTTTGATGATCCGGGACAGAAGTATCCCCTGTGTAACTTTGAGGGCGCCAGTGGGAGTCTGCGTGACACCTGGTTTGTTTTAGGCCATTCGAGGAAGGCGACGTTATTTGTCAGTGCCGGATCGGGATGAATAACGTCATTCCTGCTTATGTCCCGGGAAAAGAGCTGAAAAAATCTGTTGGGAGGGGGGATGGGACGTGGGACTACATTCGTGGCCAATGGGGGTGGGGATGAAATGGAGGGGAGGAGGAGGGGGCATTGGAAGAGCATTGGGTGAAATGGTGGATTTTTACCAGGTGACAAAGGGGGAGGAGAGGACAGTGGAGGAGGTGGAGAGATGAGGAAGTGAGGCAGATGACCCCAAGCACCCCCCCTTGGCAGTATACGTGGAAATGGGGTGGGGCCCCTCGGAGTCACTTGTGCAGAGGCGCAGCATGTTATTTGCCTGGCTTGTGAAGCCGAATAGTCGATTTCCCGGGGAGGGGACTTTGGTTCCACCCTATTGGACCCCCGCTACCCGGGCCAAAAAGGGAGCCTTTTTCCCCCGCTATTAGAGGGAAGACAAAATCAAATACTTAGGAAAAATCCTCCGTAATCAGTTGGCCGTGCCCATGTGCGGATCGTCCCTCCTTGAAGGTCTGAGGGGGGGTTCCCCAGCGCTCACGTACTACTGCCCCGGGTGCTGGGGGGGTAAAGGGGGGGGGGGGGTTGGGCGACCAGCTCCATCAGTAGTAACCCAAGTTGGAGTCATGTGAGCAGCTTCTTACCCGCCTGTGAGGGGGCAGTGCCAGCGACAGCAGCAGACCGGAGCAGTCCCGAACAACAGGTTGTGGCCTATTGGAAAGCACTCCCACCTAAATTAGAAAATCCCAGGACTATGGGCGCCCCAAAATGGATGTGTGGCCCCAACTTGCCCGGGTTTTCAGTGGAGAAGCTGTCCTGCCCGGCCAGTAGTGTGGGATCAGAGGGGTGTTCGTGGGCGGGGGCCATCATTACCCCCAAAGGGAACCCGCTTGTCCACGGGAAAATGTGGGAAGCTGATTGTCAAGATGAATCAGGGGGTGGATCGGCCAGGATTTCCACACCCAAAGCCTTAGGCGTCGTCTGGGTTCAAATACCTGCCCCAGCCCCTTTCTGGTGCCCCCACCCACCCGGCCACACATCTGCTGCAGTTTCTCCATTTTTTTCCCCACCCCAATCTTTACCCGGGACTGGTTTTTGCCACCCCCTCAAACTCTGCATTGTGCCCTCTATGACCTCATGTGCTATTGCTGTTTTGTTGCCCTGACATCCACATGTGTCATTGTGCCACTGCCTGACCTCATGCTGTGCCGCCGTGCCTCCGCTTCAGTCATTGTCCCCTTGTGCTTTCCCCCTGTTTTTCCACCTCCGAATGTCATTGTGCCACTGCCTGACCTCATATGTGCCGCCTGACCTAACTGTGGATTGTGCCCTCTGTGGCCAAAAACTGTTTGCCAAACCTCCAGAATGTCATTGTGCCCCTGCCGCCATGCTGCTGCTGTTGTGACCTCCCACTGGTGATTGGCCACTCTGTGGCCTAATACTGTTTTGCCCCTCCCGAATGTCATTGTGCCCTGCCTGACTTTTGTGTGGCCGGACCTCGCTTTCGTCATTGTGCCATTTGTGGCTTCCCCTGTTTTGCACCTCCGAATGTCATTGTGCCACTGCCCGACCTCTTTCTGCTGCCGCTGACCTCCCCTCTCCCGATTTGCCATTCTGTGGCTTCCTGTGTTTTGCCACCCCCAGATGTCATTGTCCATGCCCGAAACCCCAGCTGCTGTGGCTGCCGCCCTACCTCCCCACTCTGTCCTAATGTTGCCCCTGAGCTCTCAGCTTGCTTTTTTCCAGCTTTCCTGGGATGCTTTATCAGGCTACATTCCCGCTTCATTTTTTTGGGCAGTTTTGCCTCTTAAATGCCCAGGGAATTTTTTTAGTGAAGGATTCTAAAAACAGCGGCAGTCATTGCGTGGTCTTTCTAAAAACAAACATTGTATGAAGACCAAACCAAGCCCCCCTGCATATTTAAGCATGGACAAAGTTCTACAGACCCTGCAGGGTCTGTGGGGCCCGGAATGCGCTTTTTTTAAACGTTGTGCCCAAAATAATTCGGAACGAAAGAATTTGTCGGAAAATTCGTGAAGTGACCCAATCGAATTTTTTTAGAAATTCGCCCCCCTATTCACAAACATTTGTGGAAAAAATTTCTGGTGTGAACCAGGAGATTTCTGAGGATTCAGAAGAAGGTTGTGATCATCAGGCAGAAAAGGTTTATAAAATAATTCCTAAAAGTTGTGGGCCCAAATTTAAAAGTCAGAAGATGGTGTATAAATGGAGGACATTCAAAACCATTATTACTTTCATCAAGAGTGGTCAAGAAAGAGTACACCAAGAGAAATGAGTATAATAGTGTGCAAAGTCACAAAGGAACCTAGATGAAGCTTTAAACAACAAGGGTTTCACTAATTGCAAATTTGACCTGAGACCACCATCAGGAGGACAGTGAACAACAATGATATGTATTGCAGAATTGGAAGAGGAAAGCTGCTGTTCTCTAAAAAGAACATTGCCAGAAGTTTCTTGGAAGAATATTTTGTGGATGGATGATACGAAAAAAAAGTTTTTGGTTTAAAAAAAAAGCTTTGTGTGATGAATTTTTTAAAACACGCTTCCTATGTAAATCACTGGGGGTAAGTTTATGGTTTGAATGTTTTGCTGCATTTTGCCCGAATGGTTGCTTTGTTTGGGAAAAATGAATTTTGAAAATTACAGAAACTCTAAAGATAAATATCAGGACATTTGTTTGTGAGCTAAATCTTGAGAGGACATGAGTCATGGGGCAAGACAACAACCCTAAACACATTGAGTGTTTTATAAACCCAGGAATGGTTAAAGAAGAATAAAGTTTTTTGGTCTATTTTGCGCCAAAACCACTTTTGACGCCATTTTTCAAGTAAAGGGAAATTTCATACACCAAAAAATAGGCGCATTTAGCTGGGCCCCAAACATTGTAATGCGCCCACAAATGATGCGTGTGGGCTCCATAATGCAATGCACCTTTGGGGGCATTACATTTTCTTTTAATGATAGTTATGTCCACTGTATGAAAAATTTCCCCATACCAATGCTATGCTATGCGCCGCAATTTGCGCAATGCGCCTACTTAGGTTCAATCCATCTTTTTATTTGCATTAAGTTTACCTGATGCCATATTTCTGAGAGGATCGGACTTTCTGCCACCTAATAACTGCCACGTCGCCGCCACTTTTCTTCATGTCGCCCTAAGTTTGAAATGACCATGTTAAATTCCTGACCTTAAAAGGGTAGTCTCACTACATCGATTCATCTTATCTCAGTCCTGTTTTCTCAGTTTCGTTTTTGAATTCTGGGGCGTGCTTACCGGCTTTACTGGCTACTACTGGCCTGCAGTGACGAGCTACTGAGGACTCCAGGTCTGTAGTTATAGCGACCAGCGCTGGCAGCCTATCAGGCTGCAGCTACAGTGACCTAAGGAGCTGATGCAGCCCATACAAGAGGAATAGGTAGGATACTGTTAATGGACACATATTGCAAAGTTACTTGTGTTAGCAAGATCTTTAACATAAAAAAGCAATCCTTGTAGTGAGACAACCCCTTTAATCTAATAAAAATGTAGTGGAAAGAACTGAAGTGAGCAATTTATGGGAAGAGACCCATCAGCATTTCGGAATTGAAGCTGTGTTGTACAGAGAAATGGTAGCAAAGGTTAATATATTTTTGCCATTAACAAATACAGGCAGTCCCCGATCTAACACCGTTCCAATTTACATCTGTCCTCTAGTTACAAACAGAGACTTATGGGGAATGCTTGCACTTGTAGTTCCATGTTCCAGAACAGATAGTAGCTGTGGAATGACAAGTTCCAGCACGCCACAGCAGCATATGAGGTGAAAATGAGATTAAATCTTCTTTTACAAGGGCACAGAGAGCAAAAAAAAGTAAAAACCTTTCCCTGAACTATCCAAAACGAAAAAAAAAAACATTACATATAATAAATATACCTTTTCCGACTTCCATACAAATTTAACTTAAAAACAAAACTACAGTCCCTATCCCATTTATAACCTGGGGACTGTCTGTATATTACATTTTTTTTCCTTCAAATAAATGACAGTCTCATATTTTTGATTCATTTGTTTGATTTGGTTCTTTTTATGTACTTTTAGGACTTGTGCGAAAATCTGATGTAGTTTTAGGTCAAATTAATGCAAAAATACAGAGAATGCTTAAGGGTTTACAAACTTATAAGTGACATTGTATATTGTTTGTTTGAAAACTTAAAAAAGTGGCTACTGATTCACTGTAAAGAATTTGAGCTGCAATTTTACACTTGATTACTGAATTCTGCTTAAACTTACTTCTAACTGAAATGGCCAATGTATAGGGTTTGACTGGGGTGTCTAAGGCCCAGCAGTGGTATTTCTATTCTGGGGGGCCCACCAGTGGTGTTGGTTCTGGTGGAACATCCTCCAGTTATTGTACATGCCTTTAATACTTTTGCTTTTTCCCTCCTTATATCTGCCTTTCTGCCTCTCCCAAGGATGTATATGCAGTTTAAAATAAACTCCAGGTCTGCCATGTTCAAGGGCCCATCAGGGATTTTCCCTGTTCCCCAGTGGGTCAGTCTGAGCCTGCCAATCTCACTATTAGGGTATGTTAACACGGAGTAATTTCGCTGCGCATTTCGCCACGTATTTGCGCTCTGATACGGATGAGATGTGCGTAATCCATAGAGAACTATGGATTACGCCTCCTCTCCCTGCTCATACAATACAATCGTATTGTACACGTGGGGAGATAAGAGACATGTCACTTATTCGCGGTGAATATGCGCCTCGAGTAATGAATGTCAATGGGGCCGGCGGGCTACCGGCCCCCCGCGCGTTTTAGCACGAGCTCTCGAAATACACTATGTACTGCGCCACGTTCTGTACGTGCCGCAGTACATCTTTTGAACATACCCTTAATAGTAGCCATTATGTTTTCTGTTTTGGCCGTCTTTAGACCACATCGAAACAGTGCACGAGTTGCTTACGTTTTGTGAACTGTCTTTCAAGACTGTTACTGCTCCTTTAATGGATTTATGTCTATACTGTATCCATCTTGCAAGGTGTTCTGAGGGCCTTTTACCCACTTTCCTGCTGTGCTCTGCTCATTTTCTTCAGGCAGTTGGATTTTAGCAGTGTTTCACTAGTGTCATAACATTATGAGTGCCGTCATTCTTCTGAACAGATATCTTAGCCAAGTGATAATTGCATCTTATGTAATTTGCCCCAGGACTATTCTGTTACTTCTCTATCGCCATCAACACAGAGCTCCAGTTCCTCCATCTCACTTTTCATTACTATTAAAGTTCTACTTTTACTTTATAGGGTCATCGATGTCATTTGCTAAGGTAGTAAGACACAAATAATGTGTGCCTCATAAAATCGTTTTTCACCATTAGGTTCTCAAAAATCAGAGCTGAAAATTATTCTTTTTAAACATTATTTTTTAAAGAGTTCCTTCCATCATCATTAACACGCACTTGTAATTCTTCTCCTACATTATAGGTATTGTGTTCCTTCCAACAGGTACCATGCCACTATTTTGAAAACAGCCATAAATTTTTGCAATTACAGTTCACAATTATACTCAATGGAATTTTTGCTTTCTTTTATAAATCAAGTGATAATTACTGAATTCATCTGGCAGTCAGGAGACCATGATAAATAGGCCCTCCATGTCTTAATTAAAACAATGCTTTGAATCATTTGCTGCAAATTACATAGATCAGTAAGTGACAGCAAAAGCCTGGGTTCTGCCAAATGAACCAGATAACCATCAACCAGAACAAACGGGAAGAATAATGCAACTTCTACCTGCCAACAAACTCCAGATCAGCAGAACTGATAATAATCCCTGATGGTCCTCTTTCGTATCTTCCTCTGTCATAGTAGAGACACCGACATAGCAGATTTGTGTTTGTACACCAAAGTTTTTTTCAGTGCTTTACTGCTGCAATATCATATCCATAGTTAAAATGATAAAAAAAAAAAGACTTCTAGATGCATAAAAATGCATGTTCACATTTAGTCTGCTCTAATATGAATAAATAGCTACCATCTTGTCTAAAGCTGAGATACTATGTCTAACAACATAAAAGGAGAGCCATGTATAATGCCCAAAGTGTTACCAGGGACTATACTACCTTGTATACATATTTATTATTAGTGTTGCTTGTTCCTGTCCCTTTTTGGTTTGACATTGATTCAATAAATTCCAGTTCAGTCTGTCCCAAACCCAATTTTTATCACACTAACCAAAACCGTTACTTTAAGCCAAAATTAGTGTTTGGGTTTTGTGTTGGTTGGTGTGTAAGGGTTAACTTATCACTCTGTGGTGCATCCTGTCTGGTGGCAATCTCTCTGTCCAATGTCACTTCTGACCGGATGTCGCTTCTAGACAAATATCACAATAGAGTTTCTCTTATGTGATGTTGTACAAGAAGTGATGATGCACCAATAAAAACCTTAACCCTCACCACCATTTTGGGTTAAGGTTATGTTTATCGTCAATTTATGACAAAATTGATTTCAGGCTGAGCCAAATAAAACTCTGGATTCGGGCTGAATTTGAGTTTGATCTGAATTCAAACACTAACACTATCTATTGCTAACATATATTTTGCTTCTCAATGTGGTGCTTACAATTCAACAAAAGTCAAAAGTTTTACAAGGTTGAAGGTGTAAAGGAACTACAAGTCTCCTCTAAAAGAGAAACTATCTTAGTTGCCCAAAGCAAGCAATCACAGCCCAGCTTTCATTTCTTATACGGGTGTTAAAAAAATTGAGCCTTGGGTTGCAAAATTATCAACATACAATTCAACATACACAGACACTGCCATGGAATATGATTGACTGAACGATCCTTTCCACCACTTGACCTAGAGGCAGTGCCGACTTGAGTCAGCCCGAATTAAGCAACCAACCCCCACCCCCTTTCCCTTGAGTCCCCCAATAACAACACAACAATGGCTTCGGATTAAATGGCCACAGCGGCCGTTTTATTAACAAAAATACAAAAATAGTATTACATAACCTTCCTTTTTAAAACATTCCAATTAACATACCCCCAAACAACATTCGACCCATAAATACACCATGAACCATCCACACCATTGGGGCTGCAGGTCCTTGGAGCCACCCCCCACGGTCTGGCGACTCGTTCACCTTTTGTAATTACCCTCAGCTGTCACCCCCAGCTCGAGGGCACCAAGCGGCCACCCCGGGCGAACGCTACCACACCTGGCTCTCAGGAGGCCCCACCTGAAATAGCCCCACCGTCGCCAGACCAACCACATGTTCCATCATGTGATTAGGGAGCCATAGAAGGATATGACTCCCACCACCATCTCCTAGCTCCAAGGACCCCCAACGCCACAGCAAACATGCGAGACACCTCACGCATGAGCCGCACCCGACAGCCCCAAAGCCCGCTCCACTCCATCCTGGATGCCCAAACTCCACAGATACAGGCCAATGGCGTTGAGACACTCCATTCGCCCACCAAAAATTGCCCTCACCAGGCTCCAGCTCCCTGTGGCGCACGACCAACCCGCCATTCCGAGCCACAAAACTCGACACATTCTGATTCAACTTAACCCGAGCTTTGTTAAGCCGCTCCAACAACCCCGCCCCCCTACATGCCTTCCGGGGCACAATGTCAGACCAGACTACCACGATACCTGAGAACAAAGGCCAGATACGCAGCAAATCATGGCGAATGTCCCGGATCAGCTCCAGAACCGGGCGACAGCGCAAGTCATTTCCCCCTAAGTGAAGAACCAGCACATCTTGAATACAATCCCACTGGGCAAAGCGGTGAATCTCATACAGCAGATCCCGCCACAGCATGCCACGCATTCCAAGCCAACGTATCACCGCCAATTCTCTCGGCACACCCATCTGAAGACCATTCAAGCGCAGATCCGCACGTTCAGCTCCCCAAAACACAAACGAGTGTCCCAGGATCCACACCAGGCCCGGCCATTTAGGACCTTGGGGAGGAAACAAACACAGCCATGGGAAGCAAGGGGAGCACACAAAACCATCACACAAAACAGGAAGAAAGAATGCAAGTAGACACCAGAAAACAACCAGATGGGAGAACATAGAAAAGAAAGAAAAATGCGAGCAAGCCGCGACTCAATTGGCTAGAGGGTGGGGCCGTATATACAGCCGAAAACGCTCCGATTCCCACTGACCAATCCATTTTACTGCAGCAGAAGAAAGACCCAGACTCGCTTCCTCTGTCACCGCGCCAATCCGAAAAGAGTGTGGCGCAAAACTGCCCGGATCCAAAACCAGCTGAGCCAGGCATTTCCGAAACACACCCGTAAATTGGAACAAGAACTCGCCGTTACCATGCCTCAGCACCGAACCCGACCCTGCCAGAACACAAACTGAATAAGCCCGCCAGCATACAACCGGGCACATACTTGACCCCTTCACCTCACCCAAAACCACCACCTTACCCCTACCAAAAATATCTTTTTTAGACGGAACTTGACCCTGTCACTCAACAATTCCACATCCCCCCATTGTAATCCTCCACCCAGCTTCTTACTTGGCGACACCAGCTCCCCAATATGTAATGCCCCGAAAAACGCCCAGGAAAAAGCCAACCTGAACAAATGCAACTCCAACTCAGCCGAACACACACCACCAACACCCCACCCAAAGGTTCCAACAACCGAAACTCCACCGGGTGCCTACAATCTCGAGTGGCACGGCCTTTCCGAAAACCCCGTACCACCTGACACACCACGAAAGCCTTATTACAATCCACCTGGGCTCGCAACTTGAACCCAAATGCCAATCCGGAAAGGAAATGAGAAACCCTAGCTAAGGACCCACCCAAAAAACAACACAACGCCCAAGGCCGATCCTCCTCGAACACCCGTTCACCCAACCCCTGAAGCCAAGCACTCCAGACATTCCAGGAAGCTTCATACACCTCCCATGTCTTGTCCGTCAAAGAAGCATGTTTCAGTCGACTGTCTTCCCGTTGTCGAGCTCCCCCAATTGCCCCGTGGATGGATGTCCCTTGGCCGATCCTCCAGGCGCCAGTTATGGAAATCGGTCCCACTGGAAACGAGGCAAAGCATCCGCTATTGAGTTGTGGACCCCAGGAACATGCTCCACCACCACCCACGCATTAAGATCCAAACAATGCAACACCAGATGCCGAAGCAAGCATACCACCGGAGGAGAAGACGCAGACAAATTGTTAATGGCTTGAACCACCCCCAGGTTGTCACAATGACACCTCACTTTCCTGTTACGAATCCTATCCCCCCAGATTTCCACCGCTACCACTATGGGAAACAACTCCAACAGGGCCAAATTGCGCACCAGCCCAGATTCCACCCAAGCCAATGGTCAACCACCCACGCATCACGAACAGTGGGAGTAGGCCCCAACCCCCACTCCGCCTGCCGCATCCGTGATGATCTCCACCTCCGTATTCGAACACACGTCTTCGATAAACACCGAACGACCATTGTAATGCTCCAAGACCTCCCCCCAAACTCTCAAATCATCCCTCAACTCACCCATAAGCCGCACAAAATGATGCGAGCTCGCACCCCAGATGTCGCAAACGCCAGCCGACGACAGAACACCCTACCCATTGGCATAATCCGGCAAGCAAAATTAAGCTTGCCCAACAATGACTGT
This sequence comes from Phyllomedusa bahiana, assembly GCA_025379985.1. Classification (NCBI taxonomy): domain Eukaryota; kingdom Metazoa; phylum Chordata; class Amphibia; order Anura; family Hylidae; genus Phyllomedusa; species Phyllomedusa bahiana. The sequence goes on along the minus strand of JAODAL010013432.1, from coordinate 41,117 downwards.
AGCTTCTCAGGCGGCAAGCTGCACGTCATTGATACGGAATCAATCCTGATCCCCAAAAAATTCAAACAAGTGGCTGGCCCTTCGGTTTTGTCCAGGCCAACGGGACACCAAATTGTTCCGTCACACCCTGCATCGTCCACAGTAACAGCTCGCAAAGGTTGGAGCCCTCAGGACCGATGCACAAAAAATCATCCAGATAATGGATAATTGAAGGGACTCCCGCCATGTCCCATACCACCCACTCTAGAAAAGAACTAAATGCCTCAAAATAGGAACAAGAAATGGAACAGCCCATCAGCAAACAACGATCCACGAAAAACGCCCCATCCCAAAAACACCCCAACAAACGAACACTGTCTGCATGCACTGGCAACAGACGAAAAGCCACCTCAATGTCAGTCTTAGCCAACAACGCCCCCGGCCCATAACGTTGCACCCAAAGGGTCGCCGTATCAAATGAGGTATAAGCCATGGAACATAGCTCCGGATCGATACCATCATTGACCAACCGGCCCCACGGAAAGGAGAGGTGGTGAATCAGCTGAAATCTGTTTGACTCCTTCTTGGGCACCACGTCCAAAGGGGAGACCACCAAATCCACGAAAGGGGGTTCCGAGAAAGGCACCACCCCCTTATGTTCCATAGGAAAACGCAGGTTCTTAGTGGTGAAGGGAACCTCATGCAAAGGAGACGGGATGTGAAAACCCTCCCAAAAACTCCGGTCCAACAACTCTGCACCCGCCCTATCCGAATACCTGTCGAGGTACGCCCGCATCCTTTCCACCTTCACTGGCGTCTTACCCCTGCCCACCAGAACCTGCCCCTTTTCTTTCTTGCTGCACCAGGACAAGCCGTTCGAACCCGCCTTGCACCCGGAGCTCAAATGTTTGAACCGGCAGCCGCCCCCGAACTTACAGTGGCCCTCATTAAAGAGCCAACAAAGTCCCAACTTCTGGCCTGAAAGGACTGTCCATATCGCGCAGGTCCCAAAACCCGCAGCCACAAACCTATATCCTTATTATCCCACCGAATCGATGGCCGCACCGCCTTCCGCTGGCGGAACTGCTCATCGTACCGAAGCCATGCTTGCCCCCCATAAACCCTCTGCGCCTCCCCGATCGCATCCAAATAGCAAAACAGAGACGAACAATGCTCCAGAGCTTTTTCCCCAATTACTCTAGCCAAGATGGCAAATGCCTGCAACCAGTTGTTAAAAGTCTGCGGAATCAAATGCCAACGGCGCTTCTCTTCCTCCTCCTTCTTACTCTCTTCCCTCTTACCCTTATCCAAATTAAATTTTTCAAGAGGGAGAAGTGAAAAAATCTCAACATATTCGTCTTTCCAAATTTTTTCCTTCACCTCTTTCTTCAAGTGCGAACCCAAAGGACCCTCGAAACAAACAGAAACCTCCCCCTTCGCTTTATCATCCAACCGAACCCCATCCCTTTGCCCTTCCTTATCCATATGAACAGAAACTGTGGTACCCCTCACCCCTGGGGCCTGCGCCGCCGTACCCATCCCCGAAGACAACGCTGGACCCCAAGCACTAGCTGGAGAACCCGACTGACTAAACCTCGCCAGCAACTCCTGTACCCCGGCCGCCAACCCTACCCACCCCGCCAAGTCGACCCCAGCCCCGCCAGGCCCTGAAGCCCCCGGGATCTGACTAAGCGCTGCGCCCTGCGACAGAAAGATAGGCGGAAACGGACAAGACATAGACGTATACTCACCTGGCTACGCGGGTGCTGCGACCTCGCGAGCCGCCGCCAAGGATCCCTGAAGATGGTCACCGGAGGACGGATTGCCACTGACCGGGAAAAGACTGGACACTGAGGAAGATCTGGAACGGGAGCGCCCCTGTGGCATCACAAACGCCTCCTGCAAGGACCGCGGGGACCTATACCCCACCGATGGATCCAAGAGTCCTCCACCGCCTGGGCTGACCAGAAGCCGCCCGTCACCAGCAGAACTCTGGTCAATCCCAGCCCCCAATGACTCTCCATACTCCTGAAGCACCTGGCCGTGCCCTCAGGCCAGCACATCACCGCTGCTGACACTCCAGCCGCTACCAAAGGTGCAGCAGTCACCGCCCCAACCACAGAGCGGAGCCTGCCACCCTCCGCAGAGCTCGGGTACCTAGCAGAATTCCTCCCAGCCCTGGGCCTGTGAACAGACGCCGACACCCTTGCACCCCGGGCTGGAGGGTCCCTACAGGGTATCTCGTTTCGCGGCAGGTCAGTGCCGCGCTCTGGGGGTTCTACATCAGGGACTATAAGGCGCTGCGGGTGGCCAGAGCCTGTTTCCTCCACCCTCTCTTGCAGCCATTTTCTCCCACGGGACCCGGCTGTGGTCTGCAACCGGTCCAAAACCTCTTCCAATGTTTGGTACATTATATCTTCAAGCATTAGCGCGGCAGGTCCCTTACGTTTTGAGCGTTCCTGGGCACGTTACTGCTTACTGTCTTCCTCTCGAGAGAGGCGCGGCTCGCCGGGTCATGCAGGGGGGAACCTCCCCCTCGGCGCGCTACGTGTCCGGCCCCCATCTTTACAGTCACCTCAGTGATCCTTAATATAGTTTTTTTTTTAATTTGAAATTATCAGCTTAAACCTGTTTGTAATGATTAGTTCAATTTCTGAAGCGTTTTTATCCCCCATAAACAAGTAGCTTTAGATAATCACAGCTCTACTACTTAATAGCTCTTTAGACACCCCTGATTTGAGATGCAAAATGTTGTTTTAGGAGCAACAAACTGGGCGCTTACACGTTTTAAAGTAAATGCTTAGAAAGAATAATAATATATTTAGCATATAAATGGATACCATCAAATATAACTAAAGAGTGGGGTGCGCAACATGTAGCCACCTGTTAACCATGGAAGTCACTAAAGAGAAAAAGGCATGCATATGGTATACATAAGATATGAAACCCATGCCTCCTGTCTGCCTTTACAGGGGTTGTACCACCATAGCCTTTGATGGCATATCACTAGGATGTGTCATCTAAGTCTGATAGGCGCAAATCCCACCTCTGGAAAGTTGTAGAGCATACGGAGCAAAGTTAAAGAGACCTAGAAAGTTACAGAGCAGACTGGAAAGCCTGTCGTGCCTGCACATGGCTCTCCATTCTGTTCTATGGGAGTTCTAAGCAGAGACAAACACATCACTTGGCTGTACTTTAAACTCCCATAGAACAGATTGGAGCAAGAGAGGCCGACGCTCCAGTCTGCTCTGTAACTTTTGGGGATCCATTCCCGAGATAGATGCTGGTCCCGAAGGGACCCACACCTATCAGACCTTGATGACATATCCAAGCTGCAGTGAAGGAAATAATTATTTGATCCCTTGCTGATTGTGTAAGTTTGCCCACTGACAAAGACATGAACAGTCTATAGTTTTAAGGGTAGGTTATATTTTTAACATGAGAGATAGAATATCCAAAATAAAGTCCAGGATAATCAATACTATTAAATTCTATTAAATCTATTTGAATTTTTGCTTAGTGAAAAATAATTATTTGATTGCACTACTAACCAATTAAGAGTACTGCTAATACGACCAGATTAGACGCTCCTTATCAAATCCATTACCTGCATTAAAGAAAGCTGTCTTTAAATAAAATAGTCACCTTTATAATAAGACTCCTGTCCACGACTCAATTAATCAGTCTGACTCTAACCTCTACAACATGGATCAAAGACCAAGATCTTTCTAAGGATGTCTTAAGGGATCAGATAATAGACCTGCACATAGCTGGAATTGGCTACAAAACCATAAGTAAAAGACATGGCTGAGAAGGAAGTACTAACTGTTGGTGCACTGTAAGAAAATGGAAGAAATACAAAGTGACTGTTCAATCGGGCATCAATCTGGCCCATGCAAAGTATCAACCTCGGTAGGTTATCTTTGATCATGAGGAGGAGAGAGATCCTCAGTCTATAACTACACGGGGGACTTGTTAATGATCTCAAGGCAGCTGGAGTCCACAGTCTTCCATGAAAATACATTGGTAACTCATTAAGTCGTTAAATGGTTTATATTTCAGCAGCTGCTGCAGGTCCTGCTCTAGAAGCATATCGTACAGTGGACCCCGTCTGAAGTTTGCCGCAATGTACACCTGGTTGATTTCTGTGAGTGTTGGGAGATGGTGCTGTGTTGTTCAAAAGAGTCCAAAAATTTGAATTCTATGGCTTTAACTCAATCTCGCATGTTTGGAGATAGAGATGAATATGCGCTGCATGAGACCCAGAAGAAACACCATCCCCACTGTCAAGCCTGGAAGGTGGAGAAGCGACAACTTTATATTTTGCGACGGGGTGTGTTTACTACTGCTAAGGGCACAGGGTACTTACATTGCACCGCATCAATGGGAGAATGGAGGAGCCATGTGACCGAAAAATCTGAGTCGACAATCCTCCTTCCCTCTGCCTGTGGATCATTCAAATTGGGTTTCAGTGGCGCTGTGATTCTCTCCAGGCAAGACATGACTATAAAATACCAGACGCAAGGCAGTACATAGAGTGGGCTACGAAAAAGAAGCAAATTAGAAGTACATGCGCCAGTGGTATAGCAGTATCCAGACCTTAATCCGCATAGAGAATCTTTTGGACAGGTGTATGCGAGCCCAAGTTGCCAATTTGACTAGAGCCTCAATCATCTTAATGAATTGAGAGTGAGATGATCTGACAGAGGAAGTATGGGACCTTAAAATTCATGCCTGACTTGTGCGCAAACCTCATCATCAACTACAAAATTGTTCTTGGACTGTTGGTAGCATTGCCAATTAAGTGTTTTTTTCACCAAGTGTTAAGGTCTTGTTTGCCAGAGGGATCAAATGCTTGTGTTATTTCTCACTGAAAAAATGAAATACATTTGTAATATGTAAGTTTTACAATGTGATTTTCTGGATTTTATTTTGGATTATTTTATCTCTCAATTATTAAAATGAACCTAACTTTCCTCGATCTCAGGCGTACATACTTTAAGTCAAATTCTCTGCATGGGGTTATTTCACCCTGGCCTGTCTGCACACACCCTTGAGACAAGAGGCTGTTTGCTGTGAACCTAGGAGTGACAGGCTCTGATTTATTCCTCAGAACAGGAGGGGTGTTACACAGGCCTATAGGAGGGTTTAGAGACGCGTGCAAGACATAATTGGCTGCCTGGTGGCGGTATCTGGGCAGGCACACCAATTGAAAACCTCCTCAGAACTGGCTGTCCTTGCCTGTGAAAGGTTCTGGGTTGCAGTCAGGGCCCACTGCACCTCCTCTGACGTGACAATATCCTTAAACTATAGACTGTTCATTTCTTTGTCAGTGGGCAAACTTACAAAATCAGCAAGGGCTCAAATAATTATTTCCTTCACTGTATATGCCATGAAAGTCTATGGTGGTAAAAGCCCTTTAATAAGCACTGAATGGTATTTTTATGCCAATAAAGGACTTTATCGGGTATAAACAGGCTTAAAAAGCGTGTTAATTCTCAACAATAATGTTGCTTGTAATGCAATGTTATTGATCTGATTGAACTCAGTGGTTATATTTTTTGTGAAATGGATGAATCAAAAACATTGTTTAAAAGTGCTAACGCAATACTCATGGCTTTCTTGGTAGGTGGCTGATACTTTCCATCATTTGCATAGCATGTGTGATGATATTGTTGTGAACCTTCAACGTGTGTCTAGCACCCATCTCTACTACTACATGTGAGATTGTTGCCTGTACCCATTTGGTGAATATGTTAATAATATTAGTTACATTATGGTAGATTGGGCAAAAAGTATTCAAGACCCATGTCAATATGATGTTTGAATTTTGCCAACGAACCCTGGGCAAATGCAGGTGTACTTAACACGTCATGGACACAAGAATGACAACTCTTTTTCTAAATGGTTCATCATGCCACTTCTATGGGCATGTTTTTAATGTTGTACATAGGGGAGCAATTTCCTACTTCAATAATGGCTGAACATGGTGTGGACCTACCATTACAATGTACATTGCTTATATTTCAACTTCCACGTTGGTAGACAGTCAATCTTTATCTTAGAAAGTGAAGGGCTCTTTCTGGACACAATGAGACACTTGCCTTTAAATTATTATGCACTATTGTAAGTAAAATAAAACAGTAATAAAGTTTTGCCTTTTCTATTTAAATCTGCACAAAGCTCTGTGATTTTATCCCTTGGGTATACATAAAGGTATCCACATTGCGAAAATGGCTGGAATATATGAAGGGAGAGAAAAGTGTTTGTACTAATACTTTTTTGTGTTTAAAATGAATTGCAGTTTGGTGAATGCAAATAAAACACTCAGAGGATTGAGAATCAGCATCAGGAGCATTTTATGTCAGCTCTGCTTGGCGACATACTTAGAAAGCACATTTTTACTCATATTACTAGGATCATCTATCAGGAAAGAAAGGGCCTAACTATGAAAACTGCAGGCATAGCAGTCCAGGAGCCAAGGGGTCCAGCTTCACCTAGATAGGGCAGCTGAAGAGAAGAATGAAAGTGTGAATGTAAGAAGTGGAACGTTTAACCCCTTAAGGACCCAGCCTGTTTTGGCCTTCCTGACCCAGCCCTATTTTTGAATTGACATGTGTCACATTTATGGAGAATGAACTTTTGACACTTTTGTCTTATCCATGTGATCAGAGATTGTTTTTCTCGGACACATTGTGCTTTTTAAGTTAGTAAAAAATTTAAGGTAAAAATTTTTATTACGTACAAATCTTGTTGTTTGTGAATAATATCAAATTTCATGAAAATTTGGAAATAATTTGCGATTTTTGAAAGTTGCAAATTTCTGGTGCAACGACAGATAATTTATTCACCACAAAATAGTTTATAACTAGCATTCTTCCATATGTCCACTTGGTTGGCATCATTGTTTAAAATAATATTTTTTTTTTTTTACGACATAGAGAGGGCTTAGAAATTTAGTAGTAGTTTTCTCACAATTTCAGAAAATTTGCAATATACGATTTTTTAGGGACCACTTCCCGAGTGTCTGACGTGGCTTTGAGGGCCTGCAGAGGTTAGATACCTATGTAAGAAATAATGCCATCTAGAAACTAGACCCTTACGTATTTACAACTATTAATTAGGATGTTTTATTAACCCTTTGTAGAGTATTTCACAGAAATTAAAGCAAAGTGGAGGTGAAATTTCGCAAAATTTCTCACTTTTTGAGATTTTCTAATTTTTATCCGCATTATTCACTGGAACTACGGTAAATAGTGACTGGTATAAATGCAAATTAATATCAATTACCCCCCAGTGATCTGCCGTTTTTAGAGATATCCCATATGTGGCCCTAGTGGCAATTTTATTTTGGCACTCAGACTCATAAGTCCAAGAATAGAGAGGAGCACATACTATATATACTCTGGGGGTTCATTTTCATTACGATTTTATTTAGGGCCGCCTTAGGTTTGGGGACAGACCCTAAGGTGCTTAAAAACGCTTAATAAACACCCATTAAGATAGGAACCACATATGGGTAAACTACACCCCTGAGAAGGAATATATCTCCAGGTGCATTGAGCTATATAGACCCCACAGGTGATTCACATTTTTTTAGTCATTTAGGCTTGTGAAAAGGTAAAAAATAAAAATTTTTTCCAATAATCTGCGAATTTTAGCTTAATGATGTATGTCACATATACAAGGGTATCCTGGAAAAAAGATCCCAAAAAGCTTTGTTAAGCAATTTCTTACAAGTTGACAATACCCCTTAGCGATGTGGGGTGAAACGTGTCTTGTTTGGGGAGCGCATAGCAGGGCGTATAAAGGAGCGGAGCGTCTATTGGCTTTTGGAACTCTGATTTGTGGTTTGGGGCATGTGCATTTTGCAAAGCCCCCAATGTAGCAGAAAGGCGAAAAACATTCCAGGAAGGTCAGACCCCATTTTGTATTCAACACCCATCAGGGATCTCAGCTAGGGGAGTGTTTACTGTGCATGGGTGGATGGCAGGTGTTGCCATACAGTGTTTTTTTAGCATTGGGCGCATGGAAAATGGTGGGAAAACGCTAGTTCAGTCATGTTTATTGAGATTCACAAATTTTACGCATCGGCCGTTGTCCGTGCAGTGTAAATGTGTGATAAACTTGACTTATGGGGGTCGGTTCACTTTCAAATGATATAGATTTTATATAGTTTTTTCTGTTTTTTTAGACTAGTTTACTCAGTAGAAATACGGTCTCTATAAAAAATTGCGTTTTTATGGTGTCCTAGTTTCTTACAGCCAATAAAGTTTTTTATTTTGCTGTGTGAAGAGCTGTGTATGGGGCTTGTTTTTTTGCGGGATGAGTTCGAAGTTTTTATTGGTACCATTGTGTGGGGCTTATGATGCTATGTTCCACTTTTATTTAAGGTTTTTGGTGAGATGTTTGAAAGCATAATACAGCAATTCGTTGGTAGTGTTTTTTATTTTTATTTTTTATAGCGGGTCAAACTGTACGGCTAATTATGACATGGTAGCTTTAACTCAGCCGGTCAATTCGATATTAGCCGATACCAGAATTTGTATATTTTTTTATGTTTTTCTGCTTTTAATACAATAGTGAGAGGAAACTCTGTTTATTCAAAGACAGGAGAAAATACGTTTTTTGCACATCACCATAGTTTGAGAGCCAATAATTTTAAATTTTTCTGTGCTGGAGTGTGTAGGGACTTGTTTTTTGCCTGAGAGGAGTTGATCATTTTTATTTAGAGTATCATTTTTTTGGGCGACAAGGCTTTTTGAGTGCTTTTAAATCCATTTTTGGAGGCCAGGGTGAAGAAAATACTGGGCGTAATTCCTATTAGTGTTTTTTATTTTTATTTTTTAACAGGGCTACAGTGCGTTATCCGTGATAAGTTTATGCTTTACTCTTTCGGGTCTCTCGCTTACGATTATGGCGATACCCTATTTATAAAAAAAAAAAGAAAGGAAATGTGTTTTTTGTGTGTTAAACAATATTTATGCATCGGATACTTATGAGAGCTATACATTTTTTATCTTTTTGCCGTATTACAGAGCTAGTATATAAGAACTTTTTTTTGCGGGATGAATTTGAAGTTTTTATTGGTACAATTTGGAGTTGTATAGGAGTTTTTGATCGCAAGTTTTTATTGACCATTTTATGTGCTGCGGGTCTGGATGAACAGAGATTAATCTTTAATTCTTGATTGTTTTTTTTTTTTTTTTTTTTTACCCGGGCGGTTCTGCCGTACGTGTTAATTAACATGACAGATTTATAGGGCCAGGATCGTTACGCACCGCGCCAGATAACCAAATGATGAGGTACTTTGATTTATTTTGATCTTTTTTTGGGGCGGCGATTGTCGTTTGTAAAGGGGGGAGAAAAGGGGGTGTACGGTATTGTTTATTTTATTTTTCGTGTTGTGTCTTTACTTGTTTTTCACTTTTTTTCACTCGTTTGTACATTTTTATTTTACTTTTCACCATAGGGGATTTGTAATGAGAGATCTTAGATCTATCATTTCGCAATAGGAATCAGTGCATAGCTTGGTTGCCTTTGGACTGGTTCCTTATTGACAACTCTGTCAGTCACGATGCCGGGGGCGTGGGCCAACAGGGCACGGTCCGGGCATCGTGACAGTCACAGGAACAACCCGGAAGGCATTCGCCTGCCTTCCGTGGAGTCTGTTTGGATCGGTTGAGGGGGGGGGGGGGTGGAGGGGTGGGCTCGAGCGGTGGCAGGGAGGGGGGGGAGAGGAGGGCGGGGAGGGGGGAGGGGGTGTTGAGGAGGGAGGGATGTGGGGGTGGGAATCGTTCGGCTTTGGCGGAGGGGGGGTGGGGTACGTGGAGAGGGTTGGTGGTTAGGGGAGGTGGCATGGAGCCGCATGGGATCTCGCTCCGATCGTCGCGCCTGGCTGCCACCGACCACGAGACTGCAGGAGGAGCGATCTCCTCCTGCGATCTCTCTTAGTTATATTGCGACACGGATGGTCGCGATAATTACGGGGTTATCTCGCGCCCCCCCCCTCCGGATGCATGATCCGGGGTTCGTGGCGAGTGGTGCGGGATGTAAGCTGTTGAGTAAATATACAGCTGACATCCGGCGCGGGATCGCGCGAACTCTAGGCTTTAGAGTGTCGCGGCGATTCCTCAGGGACGTATCCCTTACGGGTCCAGGTGCGTTACCAGGCCACAACGGACCAGGAAGTATGGATACGCCCAAGGTCGTTAATGGGGTTGTAAAGGGAACCTGTCAGGTCCTTTATCCTACCTGAACACTTGCAGCATGAAATAGTTACCTGGCCCCATCACCCTGAAACACTGCAATGTTTCAGGTTAAAACACCTGGTTGAGTTGGGCTAGGTATGACTCAGCTACCAAACCTAACTGACATCTCTCTCTATAGGCAAGCATAGGAGAGAGCTGTCAGTTAACCCCTTATGGACCAAACGGTTTTGGACTTCCTGACAAAGCCATATTTTTTAAATCTGACATGTGTTAATTTATGTGAGAATAATAACTTTTTGAATGCATTTACCTCCTATGTGTTCAGTAGTTCTGTTTTCTAGTGACAACATTGGTGCTTTAAGTTAGTAAAAAATTAAGTTGGTTATACAATCCCGCTTGTTTTGTGAAAATAACCAAATTTTGTTTTTAAAATTGGAAAATGTGCATTTCAAAAGGAAGTTGTCTAAAAAATTTCTACGTGCAGACAGATAAGTTTGTACTCACCAACAAAATAGTTTCACGAACTAGGCAAATCTATCATACTGTCCACTTAACGGCTGGCATCATTTCTTAATTGTTTTTTTTGTTTTCGTCATAGACCTGGGTTTATAAAAATTGTAATAGTCATTGTTCACATTTTCAAGAAAATTCTGCAATATAAATTTTTTGGGGGTCCAGTACAGTTCTGGGACGTGGCTGTTGAGGGACATGGTATGATATGAATACCCACATAAATGACTTCATCTTAGAAACTTAACACACATTTATAGTTACTTCTACCAAACGTGTTTAGAAAGTTTTGAGTTTAAGACCTTTTGAGGTATTTTCATTAGAAATTATATAAAGCAAAATTGAAGTGATTTTCAATTTCTTTATCATTATTCGCAATAGAACACGCGAGTAGATGTGACCAGGTGAAGAATGAATTAATATTTGGTTCCCACCTGATCTGCAGTTTTCAGAGATATTCCATATGTGGCCCTAGTGCACTATTTTGCTCAACCACAAGCCTCAGAGAAGAGAAGCACCTACTGGACTGTGGGGTCTCATTTCCAACCTGATTTGAGAGCCATAACAATTTTATTTTGCTGTGTATGAAGCTGTGTAGGGGATTGTTTTTTGCGGGATGAGTTGATGTTTTTATTAGCACCACAATGGGGTTCATATGACGCTGTGAGTCACTTTATATTATGGTTTTTGCGAAGCTTATGGAACGCAAAAATACTGCAAGATCCTGGTAGGGTTTGTTTTTGTTTTATTTTTATATAGCTGTTATACAATGCGGTATTTATGAGACATTGTGGTTTAACTCTGGTCAGGTCGATATGATATGCAACAATAACCCATTTTGTATTTTTTAATGTTTTACTGCTTTACACAATTATAAACCAGCTTTTTTTCAAAGCTGGAAAACACGTGTTTGTTCGTCGTGTGTTATGAGGTAGCCTACTTTTTTTATCCTGTGTAGGGAGCTGTATATCAGCTTGTTTTTTGCAGGATGATTTGATGTTTTTATTGGCATCATTTTTGGAGGACAAGGCTTTTTGATAAGTTTTAAATCCATTTTTTGGAAGGCAGGGTGAAGAAAACACTGTAATTAGAGATGGGCGAATCGATTCTAACGAAGTGGAATTCTGTGTTAGAGTTTTCAGGAAAAACTTCGGTTCATAACGAAAGTCGAACTTTGGGGTGATTAGCGGGGACGATGTGTGCTTTTCATTGATAATATGGCTGCAGAGGCACATGGATGTTAATGAGGGCAAAGCACTCTGGAGGAAGAAGGCCTTAGCCTGCATGACTGTGCAGAGATGAAGCCAATCAGAGTAGGAGGGGATTCTGTGACGTCACCGCACTATAATAAGAACCGAGAGCGCCGATGGGTGCTCACCACTTCCTATCCACTGTATGGACAGGGAAGGGCTGCTGCGGGTGATAGCGCTTTTCTGAAGAATGATTTTTACACACCAGATTTTTGTGGGGATTAGTTGGTGTACTCAGTTGTCTCAGAGAGCTGTTTGCTCTGAATGTTAGCTATTTCTAGAGATGTTTTGGGGTATTGGATCTGAAAGATCCAGTGTGCCGTCACTGTCCTAGATGCATTTTCATTTCTATATCCAAGTGGGATCTAAAGCCAGTTCATGTTGTATTCATTTAATGAAACTCTGCGTTTTATGTACAATACATAATACCACTTCTTTTTGGTGCTCAATTCTATTGCGCAATTTTTACATCCAAGGGTTAATTCAAGCGTTAGTGTTTTGATGGTGTTGCTGTACGAAAAATAAACCGTTCTTTTCACGTCCAAAATATATATATTTTTTTTGGTAGCCTAAATCACAGCAAAGGTTAATTACTCAATTTTATCTCTTGTTGTGTTTTTGTCTGACTTTTTTTAGATTAGAATTACACGTTTTATGTTTTTTTAGTCTTCTGGCAGTAGAAAAATACGCATTGATATAACACGCTACAAAAGCTACTGTAGTTTGTGGTGGTCAATTGTATTGCGCAATTTCTCATCCAGGGGTTAATGTAAGAGAGTTTGTTTTTGCTGGTGTGCTGGACAGAGAAATAAAACAGTCTTTTTTCAAGCCAATTATATATATTTTGTTGGGGCTAGGGCTAATTCAACTATTGCAAACGGTTAATTCAAGATTTTTTCGAAAACAAGCAAGTTACTCTATGGTGTGTGGCGTAGAAATTACTCCATTGTAACCACGGCTACAATGCTACTAGGTTTGTTTGAGTGGACTCAATTCTAATTGCGCAATTTACACTCCAGGGGTTATTTTAAGCGTTGTTGCTGGTGTGCTGCAAAAGAAGTAAACCGTCTTTTTCAAGCTGCGAAGGTCTGTTGATCACCACAAGATATTTTATATTTTTTTTTGGTGCTCATATTCGCAAGCAAAGGGTTAAATTAACGATTTTTATATACTTGTTGTTGTGTGTAGAAAGACGAATTGTTAACACGCAACAAAGCTGACTTGTTTGGTGGGGCTCATTTCTGTATTGCGAATTTACGTCGTGTCCAGGGTTAATTAAGCGTTTGTTTTGCTGGTGTGCTCGACAAAAATAAACCGTATTTTCAACGCACAATATATATATTTTTTTTGGTAGCCTATATTTACCACCGAAGCAAGGTTAATTACATATTTTTGTCTTGTTGTGTGGCGTAGAAAATTCACTCCTCATTGTAACTAGCTTAAAATGCTACTAGTTTGTGGTGTGCTCAAATTCTATTGCGCGCCTAGTTTGTCAGGGGCATTTACATGCCAGGGGGTTAGAATTATGCGTTGTTTTGCTGCTTTGATAGCTGACAAAATAAACAGTATTATGTTCAAAACGCCAAAATATATATATTTTTTTGTGGGTCAGCCTTAATTATCGCCATGCAAGTTAATTTAATTTTTATTTCTTGTTAGTGTGGCGTGAAAATACGCCATTTGTAACACGCTACACAAAGCTACTAGTTTGTGGCAGGTGTCAATCTATTGGCCAAATTTACATCACAGGGGTTAATTAGCGTTGTTTGCTTGCGCGTGCGACAAAAAATAAACCGTCTTTGTTCGAACGGCCAAGATATATTTAATTTTTTTTGGTAGCCTAATTCACAAAGCAATAGGTTAAATTACAATTGTGTATCTCTTGTTGGTGTTGGCGTAGAAGAGAATAGCTGCCCATTGTTAAAGCTGACTACAAAAGATACTAGTTTGTGGTGGCTCAATTCTATTGCGCAGATTTACATCCAGGGGTTTTTAAGCGTTGTTTTGCTGTGTGCTGACAAAAATAAACACGTCTTTTTCAACGCAAATATATATATTTTTTTTGGTAGCCTATTCTCACAAGCAAAGGTGTGTAATTAGATCAAATTTTATCTCTTGTTGTTTGTGGCGTAGAAAATACACCATTGTTACACGGCTACAAAGCTACTTGTATTGTGGTGGATCAATTCTATTTGACGTCAATTTAAATCTCCAAGGGGTTAATTAAGCGTTGTTTTGCTACTGGTGTGGCTTGACAAAAGATAAACTCGTCTTTTTCACGCCAAATTTTATATATTTTTTGTTGGGTAGCCTAATTAAGACAAGCAAAGGTTAATTACATATTATCTCTTGTTGTGTTGGTAGAGAAAATACGAGCCGCTTTGTAATAAGATACAAGCTACTGAGTTTGTGGCTGGATAGCAATTCTTTGCTGCAATTTACATCCAGGGTTAACTTAAGGGCGTTGTTTTGCTGCTGTGCTGACATAAAGAGTAAACTGTCGTCGCTTACCTTACTTTTTTCATAACGCCAAAAAATATATTTTTTTTTTGGTAGGCCTATTCGACAAAGCAAATTGTTATTTACGAATTTCAATCTCTTGTTGTTTGTGGCGTAGAAATATACACCATTGTAACACGCTACAAAGCTATGTTTGTGGAGTGGCTCAATTTCTATTGCGCAATTTGTACATCAGGGGTTAATTAAGGCGGTGTTTTGCTGCTGTGCGACAAAAAATAATCCTGTCTTTATCAACGCCAAATATAATATATTTTTGATTGGTAGACTATTTCTAGAAAAGGCAAAGGTTAATTACATTTTATGACTCTTGTTGTGTGGTCGTAGAAAAATTGCTATTGTAACACACTACAATAAGCTATGTCTTGGGTGGGTGGCTCAGAATGTCTATTGCGCAATTTACATCCCAGGGGGTTAAATTAACGTTGTTTTGCTGGTGATTGAGATGACAAAATTAAACCGTCTTTTTCAACGCCAAATTATATATATTTTTTTTTGGTTGCCTAATTCACAAGCAAGGTTAATTGAGCAAATTTTCATCTTTGTTGTCGTGGGTGAAATTTACACCATTGTAACAGACGCTACAAAGCTACTTGTTTGGTGGTGGCTCAATTATATTGCGCGCGAATTTACATCCAGGGGTTAATTTAAGCGTTGTAGTTTGCTGGTGTGCTGACAAAAATAAAACCTGTTCTTTTCAAGCGCGTTTCAGAGTTCAAATATATTATATTTTTTTTGGTAGCATAATTATACAAGCAAAGGTTTACGCTTTCTAATTTTATCTATTGTGTGTTGCGTAGATTATACGAGCCTTTTGTAATTACAGGTACAAAAGCTATAGTTTGGGGGTGGCTCAATTTTCAGATTCTATTGCGCCTATTTAACATTCCTAGGGGTTTATTATGCGTGTTGTTTTGGCTGCTGTGCTGACTAAAGAATAAACCGTCCTTTTTCACACGCCAAATATTTTATTTTTTTTTTGGTTAGCCGCTAATTCACAAGCAAGTAGAGTTTAATTAACAATTTTTATACTGTACTTGTTGTGTGGTAGGAAAATACACCATTGTAACACGCTACAAAAGCTAACCTATAAAGTTTTTTTTTTTGTTTTGGTGGCCTCGAATTATATTGCGCCAATTTACATACAGGGGTTAATTAAGCGATTGTTTTCGGCTGCTGTGCTGACAGCTGTAAAAAATAAACCGTCTTTTTCAGACGCCAAAATAATATATTGTTTTTTCTTTGGTAAGCCTAATTCCAAGGCAAAAGTGTAATTACTATTTAATTCTTGTTGTGTGCGTAGAAAATTACACCATTTTAACACGCTTCATAAGTCTACTAGTTTGTGGTGGACTCAATTTCTTATTGCGCAATTTCAATCCAGAGGGGTTAATTAAGCAGATTGTTTTGCTGCTGTGCTGACACAAAAATAAAACCGTCTTTTTCAACACCGAAAAATATATACATTTTTCTTGGTAGCGATAATTCACGCAAGCGAAGGTTATTTAAGCCTGTTTTGTGCGTTTTAAACATTTAGTTAAAAACACAAAAGTGCTTGTAAACGACGACATACAAAGTAATTTTTTCCTGTGGCCATTTGTGGAGCGCAATTTATATCCAAGGGTTACCTAAGCTGTGTGTTTCTGGGTTCATTTGGAGTCAATTAAAAACTGAGGTGTTTATTTTTCATTAGACAGTTAGCTTCAATCATAACAGTGTCTGTAAACATTTTTTGAACAAACAGTATTCGCAGACAGAGAAGTAGTGGCAGGGTCTGCAACTGAGAAGATGGCTAGTGGCACAAACCATTTACTGAAAAACGGGCCAGGTCGCGAGCACAGCAAGGGAGTGTAGGTTAGGAGTTAGGGACGTCCGCGAGCAGGGGTCATATGCGGTGAGGTCCACAACTGCCGCTGTTCATCTAGAGCGGCCGTGTGTTGTTCGCAGCAACCCAAGGGTTCTTGATCTCGGTTGAATTAGGTCATACCTATTACTCCACAGTTGTGCAGTTGGAAACCCCAGCAGAGTCGGTGGGAACCTCAGACAGGCAACACTTAGTTGGCCATGGCCTGGGAGCGGAGGTCAAGGCGGCCCTCACTGAGTCCTCTGCCCGCCATATCATGGTCCCATCAGTTCTCCCTCAGCCAGGGATCCTACTATGTGGTCTGGGCTCAGCGCACACTATATAGCGTGGATGATAACTATTTGAGGTGGGCAAGTCAGCAGCTACTTGGCAAGGCGAAGAAATGGGGCCAAGATCCACCAGCTTATGTGCAGTAGGCAGGCTAAGTACTAGATGTGGAGAGTGGACATGGGGAGGTCATTTGTAGGGTGTAGGTCTGCGCTCGGTATTACCAAAGACAGGATGAGGACAGTAGGGAGTGACGATGGAAACACAAATAAGGATGATGATGTAGCCGACCGCACATGTGGGAGGCACGGGGGAAGCAAGGGCTTCATCAGTCGTCTGGTGACAGAGGGGCGTCAGCTGGGCGTAGTAGGCAGCGGCGTCAGCCAAGGCAATGTGGGTGTGTGTATGGCCGTGAGTATAGCAGAGAGTCTGCGTAGCAGCAGGTTAGGGGTTTTTGTGAGGTCGCGGAGGTCCAAGCTCCGTCCACGGGGCAGAAACAACAAACGAAGCTAACTAAGAGTGTGAGAACACCATCTGGCTGAGGCAGTCAATAGACGAACTAATTGTAGAGCATAATGAGAGCTACAAAGATATCGGGTAAGTAAAGCCAGTAAAGTCAACAGGGATGATAGTGAGAATTTAGGCTTTTGAAAGAGGAAATAAATAAAATAGAACAGTAGTATTATTGGAGAACAGAGGAAAAAGTTACCCGCTGAGTAATACATGTTAGTACTAGGCCGAATATTAGGTAAACTATGGTCCAGCTAAAGGAAAGTTAAAACCTTCATAGAAAAATAAGCTACAAGTGGAATCATCCTACACCAGCATTCGGCAGGTCCATATGACAGTAGCGGCACAGGGGAGGATCAGCCTCGCCCAATGTGGTAGAACGTTGGTGGGGTGGGAGACTTAGAGGTTGAGAGCGGCTGATGTTAGTTGGAGCCCCCCCCCCCCCCCCCGAATCGGCGGAGCGGCGGCAGAGGGAAGCAAGTAGTCACTCTAGTGCGGAGCGGTTGGCTGGTAAAAGACAGGATACTCGGCGCGTGTGGCAGTTCTTTGCAGTAAGACCACGGAGGAGCGAAGAAATGGGTAGATCACTACTACACAGGTGGAATATTGGGTTATATGTAGAAATCTGTGGGCAGAAAGTGAAGCGGTTGTGGCAAGGGAGCTCTATACGTTTGGCACACAACGGCCTGCTCGTCAACACATGCAGATTGTCACCATCGCGTGGCCTGGATGGAGTAAACGTGGGCTCAGATGTGGTGGTACATTCATGCAGCGCAGCGCAAGCAGCAGCGGCCAGTGGCACCGCATTGCCATGTTCTAGCAGTCAAGGCTCCACGCACCTCTGCAGAATGTAAGCTGTTCTCTTTTGAACAGTCACTCTCCCGGACAGATGCTCCTGCTCCTCGCTACTCATGGCGCCAGCAGTCGTTCAGAGAGTCGGATTGTAAAGAGAGCAACAGTATGCGTCCAAGCATATAAGGTGCAAGCAGCTGACCGTGCTACCTGTCCAACGTTGTGGGCTACTGCAGTCACTCCCTTTCCAAAGATGGTGGTACTCCTGCCACCGTTCAGAGAACTAATGTTGTGCCGAGCGGAGATGGAGTGTGTCCAAGCCGTAATTTTGTTGTTTCCCCTTTTTCACCAATATAGAGGCGCGCAGTACCAGCACTTCATAAATATGTTGAGACAGAAAGTGGGTCGTCCTTGAAGCGTTATCGGTTTGTTCCAAGGTACACAGTCGGCAGCCAGGCGGACGTATGAGCTGTAACTACGGTTAAGGGCCAGTAAATGTCACTGGTAAGTGCACGCACGTGGAGTGGATTGTGCTTCTGACCGCAGGGAAGATCACACAAACAATTGGACAGGAGACGCCGCTTTCTCCTCCTCGGTTGTGTCAAACTGCTGCTCCGGCGCCAATGTCCGCCTCCTCCTCCTCAAAACCAGCACCATCTCTGCATGTCCACAAAGTACTGAGCTCCTCATCCCAAACATGTGGGTAGGGCACAGCGGTTGCTCCTCGCATGGTTTTCACCTAGCTTTGCCTACGGCGAACGGAAGTCACACAGGGAGGAATGCTGCTCCGCGTCAATGCAAGCAAGAAAATCGATGTGTGGCTTTCTCGGCGCCAACTGCGCCATCGTTAACCAGTGGTGGACGGACAATGGGAGGAACAGGGTGTCCGCGACTGCAGCACGCTAGGGAGCGAGGGATGGTTCCATGCGGCCTTGCATGGCGCAGCCTGCTTCAATCATGGTTGTAAAAAGGTTCACTGAAGGTCTTCGCCATCCGATCTTCAGAACATTCTGAAAATTGGCCAGGAACACTGTGAATGCTCTTTATCCATTCGTATACAAGCCAGGAAACATGTCCTCCTCGGTTGGGCTAGTGCAGAACGCTAGCTCCCACCCATGATACACGCTCTGTATATGTCGAAATCAATGTTTCCATCCCGCATGGATTCCTAGAGCCGCTGCACATGTTTGGATCCGACTCGTATGAAACATAGAGAATAGGCTCATTAAAACGATTTTTTGATGATCTCAGGCAGACAGATGTACTTACCCTGTGTAACTTTGATGTAGCCGATGGCTAGAGATCTTGCGTGACACCGTGCCGTTTGTTGAGCGCCATTCGAGGATGGCCACGTTATTGTCTGTCGACAGACTAAGGGATGAATAACGTCATTCCACTGCTTCATGTCCTGGAAACAGAGCTTGAAAATTCTGTCTGGGCAGGGGACTGGAGAAGTGTGGCTGACACATCTAGTGGCCACATGAGTTACGGTGGGAGAACTTGAAATGGAGGTGGAGGAGAAGGAGGACATCTGGAGCGAGAGCAATTGTCTAGGTGTAGAATGAACGGGTGTGTATTTTCTTCCCAAGGTGACAAGAGAGGACTAAGTAGTTAGTAGCGCAGTAGTAGTATGAGTGAAGTGGAGTAGAGAGGAGCAGCTGGTGGAGAGTGGTGGAGATTGAGAAGGACGATGGCAGTCATTAGTTAATGACTCCAAGCCAAAGCCGTGAGGGGCAGTATACAGTGGAAAATGGAAGGCAGGGAGCCCCTCTGGAGTCACTTGTGCAGAATGCTCCGCGCCAGCCATGATTATTTTGGCCTGGATAGTGAAAGCCGGATATAAACCCGAGTATAATCAGCATACGGTGAGGGAGACTTCTGGCTCTCCTCCCTATTGGTCCTCTCGCTAGAGTGATGCGGTTCCAATAATGGGGGGAGCCTTTTTCCTCCGGCTAATTTGTGAGGGAAGACAAACTGAAAGTTTTAGGAGAAATATACTCCGTAATCGGTCTTTGGACGCTGGGCATATGTGCGGCATCGGTTAGCCCTCCTCTGACAGGTTGGAGCTGGACCAGGGGGGGTTCTCTCATGCGCTCAACGTACTACTGCAGGCGGCTGTGGGGGATAGTGTGGGGGTGTAGGAGCAGTACAGCTCCATCAGGTACCTTCAAAAGTTTGTGTGTAGTAGTCACTAAATGAGACAGTCTTCCTTCACCGCCTAGTGAGGAGGGCAGTCATCTCAGCAGCAGCGTGCAGCAGGTCATGGAGCATTCCCTGAGATACCAAACTGGTTGTTTTGGCCTTACTTGGACGCACTCTGCCACCCACAGTTAGAAGATCCGCTGGAATAGTACTGGGCAGGCCATATATGGATGTGTGGCCGCTAGAAGCTTGCAGCCGTGTTTCAGTGAGGGGAGATGCTGGTCCTGCTCCAGAGGACGTAGAAGTTGGTGTGGCTAAAGTCAGAGGAGCTGGGTGAGTTCAGTGCGGCGGGGGCCTTCGTTACCCAAGGATAGAACACGCATTGTCCAGGGTATAGTGGTGAACGGACTGACCTTTTGTCATGAGGGGTAATCAGGCGCTTGGATCGGCTCAGGATTTCCACACACCAATGCCTTAGGCGTCTGTAAGGTTCAAACTACGCTGCTAAGCATCTATTCTGATTCCGCCCCCGCCTGATGCACCACATCTGACGCGGTACTGATAGTCTTCTCACATCTGACCTACCACGTTCTTTACAGGGACTGGTATTGCCACCCACTCAACACCTGTCATTGTGTCCACTCTATGTGCTCATGCTGCTGCTTGCATGTTGCTGTTGCCGTTGACATGAATCCACTTGTGTCGATTGTGCCACTATCTGCGGCATGGTATGTTTTGCCACCTCAGAATGTCTTGTGCCAACTCTCTGACCTCATGGCTGTTGCTCCTGTCATCAAGCTACCCTCCTGTCATTGTTTGCCACTGCCTGACCTCTGTTTGCTGCTGCCACGCCAGTGTCCTCCGCACTCTCAGTCTATGTTGTGCCGGCTCTGTGGCCTGAGGTATACTAATTTTGCCACCTGCAGAATGTCAGATTGTGCACACTCTCTGACCTCACTGCTCCGCTGTGGACTCTGTCAGTGCCTCTCCACACTGTGTCTTTGTGCACTGTATGACCTCATGCTGCTGCCCGTGGCTGTGCCATGCCCTCCACCACTGTGGCCTTGACTCCTGTTTTTGCCACCTCCAGAATTTGTCATTGTGCCACTGTTGGACTCCATCATGCTGCTGTTAGTGGCTGCTGCCGTGCGCCTCTAATCCCTGTGTCGTTGTGCCACTGTCTGACCTGTTTGCTGCTGCTGTTGCTTCCTGCCGTAGTCCGCTCCACACTGTTCATTGTACCCACTATATGGCACTACTCCGTTATTTTTGCACAGCGCTCCAGGAAATTTGTTCATTGTGCCATGCCTGACCTCATGATGCTGCACCGTGAATCAAGCACTGTGGTCATTGTGTCCACTCTGCTGGCCTGGTACTGTTTGCCACTTCACCTGGAGTTGGATATTGTGCCACTTGTCTACCTTCATTGCTGGTTGAACTGTGGCTGCCGCGTCACCTCCACACTCTGTCTACTAATGTATGCCACCTGATGTCTCAGTTTGTTTTTTTCCAGCTTTTAGCTGCCATGACTTTATTCAGGCTACGTTTCCTGCCTTCAGTTTTTTGGTGCAGTTTTGCCCCATAAGTGCCCACATGGATTTTTTATAGTGAAGCGGATTCTAAGAGCTGGGCGGCAGTCATGTGCGTGTCTACTAAAACTACATGACATTGTATGAGACCAACCATAGAGCTCCCTCTGACATATTTAAGCATGGCACAACGTTCTACAGGACCTGCACAGGCTAGCTGGGCAGCTGGAAATAGACCGTTGGAAGACTGGTTTATTTTAACGTGTTCGTGCCGAAAGTCAAATTTCGGGTGACCGAATACGATTTTGTCGGAAAATTTCGGCGAAGTGGACCCTGAATCCGAATTTTTGGAGACATTTCGCCTCATCTCTACGTGTATCCTATTAGTTGTTTTTTTTTTTATTTTTTATTTTTCACAGCACTCACCATGCAGTATCCGTTGACAAGTAAGAAGTTTTTATCTGATAGGTCGAAATGATTATGAGCTAATAGACCTCCAATTATGATATAGTGATCTTTATGTTGATGTGTTATAAAAAAGTGTATTTTGATTGTAGTATACAATATTTATAAATCACTATCTTCTGATAGGCATAACTTTTTTATTATTTTTCCGTACCTAATTAGGGGCGGTAGTAACCGAGGACAGTTGGACTAGGATCGGACTATACAGAGCATGTGTAAGGGCTTTTTCTTTCAAGATGGAACGAGTTTTTAATTGGGCATCACACTTTAGTGTTATATTGATGTTTTTGGTAGTGTTTGTTACCGTTTTTATGTGCTGGGGATAAAAAAAAATTAGCAATTCTGTTTTTTTTTGTATTTTTTTACGGCTGTTAACGTGCGGGTTATTTAACTCAAATAGATATATGGGTAGATGGCGTTATGCATGTGATGATACCAAATATGTTTGATTTATTTATTTTTTTTGGGTGATTGCGCCGCTTTGTTAACGGGGTGGGGTGGGTCTAAAAGTTACCGGGTAAAGTGGACGATGTACGTATGTTTATTTATTTCTTTTTTTTTATTGTTGTATTTAACTTTTTTTTTACTTTTCACCATAGGGAAAATCCCTTTTACAATAGAAATCAGGGCACAGCTTATTGCTGTGAACTGGTTTCTATGGCAACTGTCATTCACAATGCTCCGAACCATAGGCCCAATGGGACACTGCCGGGCATGGTGATGTCACCGACAGCCCAGAAGGCATTGTATACCTTCCGGGCTCTCTGGCAGGACACAGAAGGAGCTCGCTGGGGGGATACGTCCAAGGTCGTTAAGGGGTCGAACTGAGTGGGCGGGGAGAAGCCGCACAACAAACTCATCTCTCTTAGCCATATTGACTTCTCTTTGTACTCAGCACAACTCACTGAGTGGTTTAGCCTTTCAGTGTAAAACGTACATAATAAGGGCCAGGTAACCTGCAGCTATTTCATGCTGCCCGTCATTCACGCAGCACAAAGTTGACAAGTTAACCCCTACCCGACATTGGATATATGGATACGTCTAATGCAGAAAGGTATCTTCACAAATGGATGTACCCATATGTCTAGGACATTGTGTGGGCTCACCAGCAGACCCCAGAGGATTGGCAAAAGGAACCAGTTGCCGATTAACCCCTTAGATGCTATGATCACGCAATAGGGTACTTATAGCTTTCATGACAACCTGGAAGCCTAACAAAGGCTTCTGGGCTGTCTGTGATGTCCCACCATGCCGAGAGGGTTTTTGACAGTTGCATACATAGCAGTACAGTACTGTTTTGTATTGTAGCAGTGATCAAAATATTGCTGAATCAAGTTTCCCAGTTTGGGAACAAGTAAAAAAAAGTGTAAAAACAAAAGAAAGGTTAAAAAAGCCAAGCACACATACACAAAAAAAAATAAAGTAAAACATACACACTGCCATTTTCCCATTATAAATATCAATCACCCCCAAAAAAGATTCAAAATAACATATGTGTAATGACCAAGCCTATAAGGCTGTCATATTATCTAACCTCATGAGGATGGCATAAGTAAAACAAAAGAGCCAAAAAATAGGACGAAGTACATCAGGAGGAGGCCTGGCTTGTACATTAAAGCATGTGAATGCAAAAAGTCATAGAAACCCCAAAGCAGTAACAATAAAAATGTCAATTCGTCGCACAAAAAAATCCCTTACACAGCTCTATATTCAGAAAATTAAAAAAAACTATGAATATCAGGAAATGTTAGAGAGTGTAGAATATTGTTTTACTCACGTCATAGTACTACAACATAAAAAAGATATACATTGGGTATAATTGTAATTGTATTGACCCATGAACTAAAACTAATTTGTTATTTATCCTGCACGGTCTGCGCTATAAAAAAATCAAAATCAAAAACACTACCAGGATAACTATATTCTATTCACCCTGCCTTCAAAAAATGTATTTGAAGGCCATCAAAAGACTTGTGTTCCCCAAAAGGGTACCAATGACAATATCAGCTTATCCCACAAAAAATCAAGCACCGACAGATCTGTACATGTAAAAATAAAAAAGCTATGTCTTTCAGACTAAGGCAATGCAAAAATCTGTCTTCTTTCTTAGATAAAAGTGTCTTTATTGTTTAAAAGCAGTAAAACATATACAGTCAGTCCCCAGGTTATGAACGGAAGGTTTGAAGGTTTGTTATTAAGCTGAATTTGTATGTATATTTATATCTAAATATAACTCCAGCACAAAAGTATTTTTTTTAGTTTTGGATAGTGCAAGTGTTTCGAGTGGCGCCTGGTGCGGATGGCGAGGCATTCCGTGAGCGCACCCAGTCCCGCAGGCGCCCGTCTTCATCTGACCACGGTCCTATCTGTGTTCACGGCCGGTGCGTGCGCCCCCGCTCCTTAGGGCGCCGATAATTGGAGACACCTGCCGCTGACCCTATATTAACGCACCACCTCTTCCTGGCCCTCACCGATTCCATAGTGCCTTTACCTATGCGAGGAAGCCTTTGTAACGTTCCGGTTGCCATTTCCGGGTACCAGTCCCTTAGGCTTACGTTTCCCGACCACGAACCTTTGCCGCCTGCCCTGACCTCTCAGTCCGTCTCTGACTACAAGTTTGCCTGTCGATTTGGTCCTGCGTTCCACCTCGGCTACCACCACAAGCAAGTTGTATCAGGGGTAGCAACCTGGTGGAAACCCACCGCAGCAAGTCCATCCCGCTTTGCGGCGGGCTCTAGTGAAAACCGGGACCCACTTAGACTCCGCTCCCTGCTACGGCTATTAACATCGCTTGTGGCGGCCCAGCGGATTCACTACCTAGGTCCGTTACAGCAGGGAAGGGTGTTTACATTTGTTTTGCTCTCTGTGCCGCTGTTAAGAAGACCTCACCTCATTTTCACCTCAAGTGCTGCTGTGGCATGCTGGAGCTTGCCTTTCCACAACTACTATCTGCTATGGAACATGGAACTACAAGTGCCATCATGCCCCATAATTCTCCGTTTGTAACTAGGGAACAGATGTAAGATGGAATGGTGTAAGTCGAGGACTGCCTATTTATATATTTACATACACTGTATAAAAAGACACATATGCATGTTCTTTTCCCTATCTGACATGAAATCAGAATAAGCCTTGCCCGTTTTAGGTCAATTAGGATTAGCAAAATTATTTATATTTGCCAAATACCAGAATAATGAGGGAGAGAGAATTTTTAAGGCATTTTTATTACTCTCTGCAAAGTCAAAAGTTTACATACATTTCATGAGTATTTGGTAGCATTGTAGTTAAACTGTATGACTTGGGTCAAATGTTTTGGATATCCTTCCACAAGTTTCTAACAATAGCTGGTAGGAATTTTGGCCCATTCCTCCTGACAGAACTGGTGTCACTGAGCCATGTTTATAGGTTGCCCTGCTCGTACCTGCCTTTTCAGCTTTGTCCAAAAATGTTTAATAGGACTGAGATCAGTGCTTTGTGGTGGCCACTCCAAAACATTGACTTGGTTATCCTCAAACCACTTTGTAACCAGTTTGGCAGTATGCTTCATGTCATTGTCCATATGGAAGACCCATTTCCGCCCAAGCTTTAACTTCCTGGTTGATGTCTTGAGATGTTGCTTCAGTATTGCCACATAATCTTCTTTCCTCATGATGCCATTGATTTTGTAAGGTGCACTAATCCCTCCTACAGCAAAACAACCCTACAACATGATGCTGCTATCCCCGTGTTTCACAGTTTGGATGGTGTTCTTATGTTTCCAAGCTTCTCCCTTTTTCCTCCAAACGTAACAATGGTCATTTTGGCCAAACAGTTGAATTTTAGTTTCATCAGACCACAGGACATGTCTCCAAAAATGTAGGTCTTTGTTCCTGTGTGCATTTGCAAACATGAATCTGGCTTTTATATGTTTCTTTTTGGCATAATGGCTTCTTCCTGGCCGATTATCCTTTCAGCCCATGTTGATAGAGTACTACAAGCATCTTCACTAGGTCTTTTGTTTTTGGGTTGATATGCAAATTTTGGATCAAAGCATGTACATCTCGGAAACAGAGAACTCGTCTCCTTCCTGAGCAGGAAGCCTAAAAAGGGAAAAATTGGTCAGGCCCATCACACTAAACCAAGGGGGTCTGTTGAGGGTCCGGAGGCCCCTCCTAAGGGGGGGGGGCACTGTCATAATCATGCCTGACAGAACCTCAGCTTTGGGCTCTGTTTGCCGGCCGCTGCCGTTGCGACGGAAGCCCTGGTTTCTTACTTGATGTTTTGAATTGTATTCACTAAGTGTGAACTGTGTTCTCCTCGCTCTTTGCTTGATTGATTCCTGGCCAACGCCCTGGCCAGGAATCCTCCAGCACTCTTTTAGTTAATGAGTTTCTCCTTTTGATTGACAACCTTCTGTTCCTATCCGGTCTGGTGTTTCTTTCTACCTATTACCTCAGTTCTGCCTTCTTGGTTCCCTATTTAAAGGTTCATTTCACTTTCATCTTTGCCTGCTATAGAGGTCTTCTGCCTGTAGCTAGCCTTGCCATTATTCTGTCCTTTCTGTTACCTGACCCTGCTTTGCTACTGACCATTCTCTCTCCTAGTGATTTTATACTGTTGTGCCCGACCGGTATTGACCTTTGGCTTGGACCCCAGTTATCCTCTTTTGTCTCATGTCTCTGTACCGCACTGCCCGTACTGTTGCCAACTTTGGACCGCCCGACTACGCTTATTGTTCTGTGTCCTGTTTGTGTCGCACGTATATCAGTGCAGCTATCAGTCTTCCGGTTGGGGACGGCCTACTAAGGAGTCGGGTTCCCCAAAAGGCAGGGACAGGGGCTGGGATCAGAGTCAGGGCCCACTTGTCCGTGTCTGTGTGTGTGTCCCTGACCGGTCCCTGACATTATAGCAGGCCCTTACCCTAATCAACTCCCCTGGCGGTTTAATATGAGTATCGACTTGTCGGTCACCGACCGCCTGGACGAGTTGACAACTCAGTTTAAGGGCATGGCGGGGCTTATTAACCAAATCTCGCAACGTCTGGATGCCATAACTACTCCGGCACCCAGTCTTGCCGCCCCTTCTGTGTCCATACCTGCCCCTGTGTTTGTGAATCCTAGCGTCCGTTACAAATCTAAGATGCTTTTACCGGATTGCTTTGATGGGAACCCAGACAGGTTCCGAACTTTCAGGGAATCCTTTCACCTGTTTTTTCGCTTTAATTGTTTTCCCACTGAAGCCGAAAAGGTAGCGGTTGTGATGTCTCTTCTGCAGGGCCCACCTCAGGATTGGGCTTTAGCTATGCCCCCTGAAGCCCCGGAATGGAGTTCGACTGAAAGATTTTTTCAGGCTTTAGGCCATGTCTATGACAATCCCAATCGTGTGGCATGGGCAGAAACTCACCTGCTGTCTATTCAGCAGGGCCGCTGCTCGGCTGAAGACTATTGTTCTGAGTTCCGCCAGTGGTGTACCATGACTGGGTGGTCTGACCAACCCCTTAAAACCCTCTTCAGACAAGGTTTATCTGATGCGGTAAAGGACGCTATGGTCAGCCACCCAACCCCTGAGTCATTAAATGACTTTATGACTCTAGCCGTGACTATTGACAGAAGGCTATGAGAGAGACGCAGGGAAAAACAAGGGGGGTCGACTGTTCCGTTCAAGTCAAATTTTTTTGTAAAACCTCCTGTTACCTTCTCTGAAAATTCTCCTCTTCTATCCTCATCATCCACTCCTGAAGAAGAACCCATTGTGCTTGGTTTTACATCTGCTGCCACCAGGAGGAGACATCGGCTTGAGAATGCTTGTGCTTTTATTGTGGAAAACCCGACCATTTCCTGAGAGACTGTCCGACTAGACCCAGCTCACCTCAAGGAAACGCCGAACGCCCGAGTAATTTCCAGGAAGGTAACTCGGGTATACAGGTACCTCCTAACTCTGGTAATAAGTTTTTTTTGCCTGTATCCTTGGTCTCTAATTCTAAGAATTTTGCTTGTCAAGCTTATTGATTGACTCAGGCGCTGCATGCCAGTTTTTATAGTATGGTTGTTGTCCAGGCCCTTGGGATTGGAACTAGTTCCATTGAGTACTCCCTTTTTGGTTTCAGGGGTAGATTCAACCTCCCTAATCGGGGGAAGAATCAAATTTCGGACTGCTGAGATCACTTTGAAGTTTGGGAGTTCGAATACAGAAAAACTTTAGTTTTTTTTGTCATGGAGAAACTCGCTGCGGATATTATTCTTGGCTTGCCCTGGCTCCACCACCGTAATCCTGTGTTTGACTGGAGAACCACTGAGCTGATCAAATCGGGCGACTCATGTGTTTCTCATTTGAAAACTGTTGATCCCTTGGTGTGTGCGGTAATTAATACTCACGATATTTCAGAATGTAAATCTGACGTTTTAGATAGAGATGTTGCTGATAATTTGCCTCCACACCAGCCTGATTGTACCATAGACCTTGCTCCGGGGGCAAAGCTTAACTTGTCTGCCCCGAAGCAAGAATCTATGCATTTGTATATTAAGGAACCTGAAAATTTTCTTTCTCCGGAAGTAGTGTTCTCGACTACTGATTCACAGAGTTCTGCTCTGTCTAAGCTGTCTCCCTTTTGCTATGTGGATTCCCATCTCATGTACACTGCCACTACAGGTTGTGAAACCAAAATTGAATCCACTGTTAATCGACTGTGCACAGTCTGGGCTAGAAGTCATAAGACTCTTAAAAATGCTTAACTAAAACAAATCAATAAAAAACGCCGACCAAGACCAAAATACCTCCGTTTTCAAGTCCCTTTAGCAAATCGTGCTCCCAAGCCTAAAAAGGGAAAAATTGGTCAGGCCCATCACACTAAACCAAGGGGTTCTGTTGAGGGTCCGGAGGCCCCTCCTAAGGGGGGGTACTGTCATGATCATGCCTGACAGAACCTCAGCTTTGGGCTTTGTTCGCCGGCCGCGGCCGCTGCGACAGAAGCCCTGGTTTCTTACTTGATGTTTTGAATTGTATTCACTCAGTGGGAACTGTGTTCTCCTCGCTCTTTGCTTGATTGATTCCTGGCCAACGCCCTGGCCAGGAATCCTCCAGCACTCTTTTAGTTAATGAGTTTCTCCTTTTGATTGACAACCTTCTGTTCCTATCCGGTCTGGTGTTTCTTTCCACCTATTACCTCAGTTCTGCCTTCTTGGTTCCCTATTTAAAGGTTCATTTCACTTTCATCTTTGCCTGCTATAGAGGTCTTCTGCCTGTAGCTAGCCTTGCCATTATTCTGTCCTTTCTGTTACCTGACCCTGCTTTGCTACTGACCATTCTCTCTCCTAGTGATTTTATACTGTTGCGACCGACCAGTATTGACCTTTGGCTTGGACCCCGGTTATCCTCTTTTGTCTCATGTCTCTGTACCGCACTGCCCGCACTGTTGCCAACTTTGGACCGCCCGACTACGCTTATTGTTCTGTGTCCTGTTTGTGTCGCACGTATATCAGTGCAGCTATCAGTCTTCCGGTTGGGGATGGCCTATTAAGGAGTCGGGTTCCCAAAAAGGCAGGGACAGGGGCTGGGATCAGAGTCGGGGCCCACTTGTCCGTGTCTCTGTGTGTGTCCCTGACCGGTCCCTGACATTGTGCTTACAACAATGCTATATATATATATATATATATATATATATATATATATATATATATATATATATATATATATATATATATATATATATATTAAAAGCATATGTTATAGGTGTCCTACTGCATTAAGCACATACATTTGCTACTGAATCCTTGTATATGCCCCCTGGCATGTTTTGTCATATACTGGTGACCTCATGGGTATCGGGACATATATGACTTATGCTAAATACCTCCAGAGATCTAGGAAGAGGAAGATATATTATATTTTAACGTTATGGCACAGCATTTGTACTTTTAATTGGTCGTTAAATAAAAGTCTTATATAATTTAGTTTAGTGGAAAATGGGTGTTTAGTTAGCAAAAGGAAATAAGATTTTTTTTGTACTTATACTAACCCCACCACCTGCTAGGATCAATATATGTATTATTCAAAATGCACAATACACCCCTAAATGAATTCTCTGAGGGTTGATGATTCCAAAATAGGTTGACTTCTGAAAGCTTTCACCTCTTCTGGTACCTTGGGTGCTTTGCAAATGCGACATGGCACCCACCTAAATCTGCATTCTGCAAGGCAAATTGTGCTTTCTCCCTTGTATGCCCTGCCATGTGTCCAAACAGTTTACACTCACATATATTGTACTTGGAAGTAATTGCATAGACATTTTGGGGTTGTTTTTTCAGGATTCCTTGTGAAAATGAAACATTTTCGGCTAAAATTGCACATCATTGAAAAAAATTTAATTTTCATTTTCCCAGCCTAACACTAAAAACACCTGTGAAATACCTGTGGGGTGAAGATACTCACTACACCTTTGTATATATTTCTTAAGGGATGTAGTTTAAAAAAGGAGGTATTTTAAGGGGTGTTTATTAAGTTTTAGCAAATTAGGGTGCCAACAAACCTGAAATGGTGCGTTAGGAAAATGGCAATGAAAATGAGACTCCAAAGTCAGTTAGATGCTTTTCCTATTCTCAGGCTTGTGGTTGAGTCAAATAGCACACTAGAGCCACATATGAGATATTTCTAAAAGTGGCAGAATCTGGGGAGTAAATGTTGAGTTGTGTTTCCCTGGTAACATCTACTGTGTTCTAGTGAATAATTAATTAAAACTAAAAATCTGCAAAAAAAAAGTTAGATTTTGAAATTTCACCACTTTGCTTTAATTCCTGTGAAACATCTAGAGGGTTATAAAACTTCCTAAATGCTGTTTTAAATACTTTAAGAGTTGCTGATTATTTGATGGAGTCATTTATGAGGTTGTCTAGCATATAGGCCCCTCAAACACATGTCAGAACTGGACTGGTGCCTAAAAATATTTGTGTTGCAAATTTGCTTGAAAATGTGAAAAATTGCTACTTAAAGGGGTTTTCTCACTACATGCCTTCATAGGCATTCTGAGCTTTCTCTCTCTAATTGCTTCAAATCCAGGGGTGGGTCTTTCCTTCCAGTTTGCGTGTCTTCCCTCAATGAAGAATACTGACATCATCCCACCCCCTCAATGCTCCCACTCAAATCCTCAATCTGTATGGGAGGGGGAGGATGTCACAGCTCTGAGGACCTCCTGCAATGGTCAGCTCTCATGCTTGGAAAGCTGTCAACTCCAGGCTCCACAAGCTCCTTGTAACTAGAACACTTGGATTGGTGTAAACAGTTATACATACAGTGCCCTAATATTACAGACAGTGACATCTGTCTTTGGGTCAAGCAGAGTGTATTATATTTGTATTATATGTAGAAATGGGCGAATTGATTCTAACGAAGTGGAATTCGTTTAGAATTTCAGGAAAACTTTGGTTCTGAACGAAGTCGAAGTTTGGGGGACTTCGGGTGAACGAAGTGTGCTTTTGATTGATAAAATGGCTGCGAGCACATGGCGCTACATGGGGCAAAGCACTCTGGGAGGAAGAAGGGCATAGCCTGCATGACATGTGCAGAGATGAAGCCAATCAGAGACCGGCGGGATTCTGTGACGTCACCGCACTATATAAATCCGGGCGCGACGCTGGGAGCTCATACCGCTCTCACTGTACTGATCAGGGAAGGTGCTGCCGCGGCTGATTGTTGCTGAAGAACTGATTTTTATACAGCGATTTTTGTGGGGTGTCTCAGCTTGTCTCAGAGACTGCTTCTCTTAACGTTCTATTTCTGATTTTTTGGGGTATTGGATCTGAAATCCAGTGTGCGTCCACTGCAGCTGCATATACATTCAATATCCAAGTGGGATCTAAGCCAGTTCCTGTTGTATTCATTTAAAGAAACAGCGTTTTTACAATACAAAACCTACTTCATTTTTGGCTGCTCAATTCTTTGGTGCAATTTACATCCAGGGGTTAATTAAGCGTTGTTATTCAGCTGTAGTGACTCCAAGAAACCGTCATTTTCAACGCCAAAATATATACATTTTTCCTGTAGCATAATTCACAAGCAAAGGTTAATTACAATTTTATCTCTTGTTGTGTGGCGTAAAAAACACGCCATTGTAACACGCTACAAAGCTACTAGTTTGTGGTGGCTCAATTGTTTGGCGCAATTTACATCCAGGGGTTAATTAAGCGTTGTTTTTCAGCTGTGGTGATCCCAAGAAACCGTCATTTTCAATGCCAAAATATATACATTTTTCCTGTAGCATAATTCACAAGCAAAGGTTAATTACAATTTTATCTCTTGTTGTGTGGCATAAAAAACACCGCATTGTAACACGCTACAAAGCTACTAGTTTGTGGTGGCTCAATTCTTTGGCGCAATTTACATCCAGGGGTTAATTAAGCGTTGTTTTTCAGCTGTGGTGATCCCAAGAAACTGTCATTTTCAACGACAAAATATATACATTTTTCCTGTAGCATAATTCACAAGCAAAGGTTAATTACAATTTTATCTCTTGTTGTGTGGCGTAAAAAACACTGCATTGTAACACGCTACAAAGCTACTAGTTTGTGGTGGCTCAATTCTTTGGCGCAATTTACATCCAGGGGTTAAAGCCTGTTTGTGCTTTTATATTCAGTAAAATACAGAGTTTTTTAACGGCACATACAAGTCAATTTTTTCTGCCCATTTGTGGAGCGCAATTTATATCCTAGGGTTACCAAGCTTGTTATTGGGTTCATTTGGCGTCAAATACAGGGTGTGTATTTATCATATACAGATATCTTCATCAAACAGTGTCTGTACATTTTAGAACAAACAGTATGTCAGACAGAGAGGTGGCAGGCTCTTCACCTGCGAGTGGCAGAGGCACAAACATTCCTGTAGCAGGTCGCAGCACAGCAATGGGACGTCGCAGCAGGGGTCACTCGGTGAGGCCACAACTGCCGCTGTCATCTAGCGACCGTGTACTGACTAGCAACCCAATGGTTCTTGATTGATTGACTAGGTCATCCACTTCCTCCCAGATGACATCTGACAACCCCAGCCAAGAGTCGGTGGGAACGTCAGACACAACCCTTAGTTGGCATGTCCCGGGAGCGGGTCAGCGGCCCTCACCTGTCCTCAACCCGCCTCTGTCCCATCCGGTTCCCTCAGCCAAAGATCTACTATGTGGTCTGGGCTCAGCGCCACTATATAGCGAGGATGAACAATTTGAGGAGGGCAGTCAGCAGCTACTTGGCAGCGAAGAAATGGGGCCAATATCCCCTGCATCTTGCAGTAGGCGGCAAAGTATAGATGTTGAGAGTGGCATGGGAGGTCATGTTGTGAGGGGTCAGCCTCTGCATACCAAGACCGGTGATGAGGACAGCAGTGACGATGAAACACAAATAGATGATGATGTAGCCGACCGCACTTGGGAGCCGGGTGAGGCAAGGGCTTCATCATCGTCAGGAGAAGAGGGCGTCAGCTTGCGCATCAGGCAGTGGCGCAGCCAGCAAGTGGGTCGTGTGGCCGTGAGTCAGCAGGATAGCAGCAGTGTGAGGTCGGGAGCCAAGCGGCCACGGGGTAAAAAACCCGCTTCGCAGGTCCAAGAAAGTAGCGGCACAGGGGCTCAGCGAGGCAGCGGCGGCAGTAGTCACTCAGTGCGGAGCGTTGGCGGTAAAATCCGATACTCGGCGGTGTGGCAGTTCTTTGCTAAGACACCGGAGGAGCCGAATATGGGTATATGTAGTATCTGTAGGCAGAAAGTGAAGCGTGGCCAGGGAGCTAACGTTGGCACCACGGCCCTGCGTCAACACATGCAGCGTCACCATCCGGTGGCCTGGGAGAAACGTGGCTCAGATGTGGTGGTCCATCCTGCCGCCGCCGCAGCAACAGCAGCAGCAGCAGCGCCCAGTGGCACGCATGCCATTGCAGCCAGTCAAGGCTCCACCACCTCTGCAGAAGGGAGCTGTTTCTCTTTGACATCATCTCCCGGTCCAGATGTTCCTGCTCCTCGCTACTCATGGCGCCAGCAGTCGTTCAGCGAGGCGATTGCAAAGAGACAACAGTATGCGTCCAACCATCCTAAGGTGCAGAAGCTGACCGTACTCCTGTCCAAGTTGTTGGTGCTGCAGTCCCTCCCTTTCCAAATGGTGGACTCTGCACCGTTCAGAGAACTAATGGCTTGTGCCGAGCTGAGATGGAGAGTTCCAAGCCGTAATTTATTTTCCAAAAAGGCAGTACCAGCACTTCATAAATATGTAGAACAGAAGGTGGGCCAGTCCTTGAGCTTATCGGTTTGTTCCAAGGTGCACGGCAGCGCGGACGTCTGGAGCTGTAACTACTGTCAGGGCCAGTACATGTCCTTTACGGCCCACTGGGTGAATGTGCTTCTGGCCCAGGCACACCAACAACTTGGACAGGAGACGGCGCTTTCTCCTCCACGTTGTCAAACTGCGGCTCCTGCGCCAATGTCCGCCTCCTCCTCCTCCACCACCATCTCAGCCTCCACAAGTACTGCTCCATCATACCACATGTGTAGGGCACAGCGGTGTCACGCAGTTCTACACCTGGCTTGCCTCGGCGAACGAAGTCACACAGGGGAGGAACTGCTCCGCGTCATGCAGCAAGAAATCGATGTGTGGCTTTCTCCGCGCCAACTGCAAATCGGAACCATGGTGACGGACAATGGGAGGAACATGGTGTCCGCGCTGCACCGAGGAGGGATGGTCCATGCGCCCTGCATGGCGCACGTGTTCAATCTGGTTGTGAAAAGGTTCCTGAAGTCTTCCACCGATCTTCAGAACATTCTGAAAATGGCCAGGAAACTGTGCATGCACTTTATCCATTCGTACAAAGCCAGGAACACCCTTCTCGAGTTGCAGCGGCAGAACGGCCTCCCCCAACACACTCTGATATGCAATGTTTCCACCCGTTGGAATTCCAGCCTGCACATGTTGGACCGACTGTATGAACAGAGAAAGGCCATTAACGATTTTTTGATGATCCAGGCAGACAGAAGTACTCCCCTGTGTAACTTTGATGTCAGCCAGTGGCAGCTCATGCGTGACACCTGCCGTTTGTTGAGGCCATTAGAGGAGGCGACGTTATTTGTCAGTCGCCAGGACTACGGGATGAATAACGTCATTCCACTGCTTCATGTCCTGGAACAGATGCTGAAAAATCTGTCTGGGCAGGGGACTGGAGACGTGGAGACTACATCTCGTGGCCACATGAGTCCGGTGGGGACTGAAATGGAGGAGGAGGAGGAGGAGGACATTGGAGCAGAAGCATTGTCTGACCTCATGCTGCTGCTGTTGCTGCTGCCGTGACGTACACACTCTGTCATTGTGCCACTGTCTGACCTCATGCTGCTGCTCTGGCTGCTGCCGTGACCTACACACTGTCATTGTGCCACTGTCTGACCTTATGCTGCTGTTGTGGCTGCTGCCGTGACCTACACACTGTGTCATTGTGCCACTGTCTGACCTCATGCTGCTGCTGTGGCTGATGCCGTGACCTCCACACTGTGTCATTGTCCCACTCTGTGACCTATTCCTGTTTTTGCCACCTCCAGAATGTCATTGTGCCACTGTCTGACCTAATGGTGCTGATGTGGCTGCTGCCATGACCTACACACTGTCATTGTGCCACTGCCTGACCTCATGCTGCTGTGGCTGCTGCCATGACCTCCACACTGTGTTATTGTCCCACTCTGTGGCCTATTCCTGTTTTTGTCACCTCCAGAATGTCATTGTGCCACTGTCTGACCTCATGCTGCTGCTGCCGTGATCTCCACACTGTGTCATTGTGCCACTGTCTGACCTCATGCTGCTGCTGTGGCTGCTGCCGTGACCTACACACTGTGTCATTGTGCCACTGTCTGACCTCATGCTGATGCTGTGGCTGCTGCCGTGACCTACACACTGTGTCATTGTGCCACTGTCTGACCTCATGCTGCTGCTGTGGCTGCTGCCGTGACCTACACACTGTGTCATTGTGCCACTGTCTGACCTCATGCTGCTGCTGTGGCTGCTGCCGTGACCTAGACACTGTGTCATTGTGCCACTCTGTGGCCTATTCCTGTTTTTGCCACCTCCAGAATGTCATTGTGCCACTCTCTGACCTCATGCTGCTGTGGCTGCCGCCGTCACCTCCACACTCTGTCACTAATGTTGCCACCTGAGCTCTCAGCTTGTTTTTTTCCAGCTTTCGCTCGCATGACTTTATCAGGCTACATTCCCCCTTCAGTTTTTTGGTCAGTTTTGCCCTCTTAAGTGCCCAGGGAATTTTATAGTGAAGCGATTCTAAGAGCGGCGGCAGTCATCTGCGTGTCATACTAAAACACAACATTGTATGAAGACCAAACCAAGCTCCCTCTGCATATTTAAGCATAGCACAACGTTCTACAGCACCCTGCAGGCTCTGTGCAACCTGGAAATAGCTGTTTTTTAACGTGATTCGTGCCGAAGTAATTCGGAACGAAGTTATTTTTTGCCGAGAATTTCGGCAAAGTGAACGAAATGAATTTTGGGAAATTCGCCCATCTCTAATTATATGTGTGGGGGGAGCAGAGTGCATTATATGTGTGTCTTATATGGGTTGAAGAGGGGAGCATAATGTGGGGTGGGGATAGTGAATCTAGCATTGCCCAGATCCTTGACATCAGAGCTGTCCCTGGGAGAGGAGCTGAGTAGCCTTCAGCTTCACTTTCAGTGTGACACAGCTCAGAGGGGGTGTGCAGGCAGCCAATCACAGCACAGGGGGCTAGTCTTATCCAGGGGGGTTGAGCTAAATATCAGGCAGCTAATCACAGCAAAGCGGATGTGGCCCCACCCCCAGGCTGACATTTTAGGTGTAGAACACACAGATTAGTAAATAGCTGCTATACTAAATGATTTAGGTAATACAAACCAATTTCAAAAGTGCTTATTTTTACTATCCTCATCATTACAGATATGATCTTTGTAGCAAGAAAACGCCTTTAACTCGCAGGGCAGTAACAATCACCGAATACATTTTTAAAGAAATGGGTGTATCATATAACAATAATCACAGAGAAAAACTTGATCCCATCAAAATATAACCTTTAATAATTATGCTAAAATATACAATTTCATAGCAACCTACATTTATATAAATTAAATTCAAAGATAGACTCACCACAGGTCCTGAGTGCTTGTTTAGAGATGGGAGACAACAAATCTGGAGGCAACCCATCCACTTAACTTATTATTGTTGTTTACTTTATACATGTAATTGTGATTTTTTAACTTAGTGATCTCTTTTCCTCAGCCTTATCTCACTGATAAGTCTGTTAAGCATATGGCTTGCCCACTCATTGGCATTGTGGTGAGTCTATCTATGTATTTACCATATAAATATATATATATATATATATATATATATATATATATATATATATATATATATATATAATATATTATATATATTATATTATTATTATTATTATTATTATATTTTTTTTTTTTTTTTTTTTTAATGGGAGCAAGCTTATCTCCTCTGTAAATAATATATTCCCCCTAATGTTGTAGAATAATTATAAAAAGACATTTAAAAAGTGATACCAACATAAAGTAGATGCTAGTTATAAACTATTTTCTGTGATATAACTATCTGTCTTATACGCAGACATTTGTTAACTTTGAAAATGTTACTAAGTATTATTAATGTAAAGCGCAAAGTATCAACGAGAAGATAATCACATGGATAGGGAAAAGATTCAAAAAGAAATTCTCACATAAAGTGACACATATCAGATTATTAAAATGGGGCTCTGTCAGGAAGATCAAAACTGGTGGTAGTGAGGTTGTCCATTTTATATTATTTTTATATATATATATAATACAATTTTCTAATATATGTTTTAAAAATTCTGCTCCTGAGAACCTCTTTTAATCAGTAGCAGTAAGTCCCTATCTAGAAAAAATGGTAAAGTCTACATTCCAGTCCACATCAATTGCTCCCATGGACTAAGTGTATGGACCAAACTTGGCATTAACAGGATTACATGACAGGAAAAGTGGTGGAATAATCGTTATTAAATGGTTATCCAGAAACTTCTTTACTGTGTACGTTTCCTTGAAGAATGACCCGGAGAATCGTAGTGGCTTACTCATGTTACATTGGCTTTTAATCCAACATTGCCTCTTATGCTAACCCCGGAGTCAATAAAGTGAAGAGGAGGTCTGCACTTAGGATCAGGGTTGTGGAGTCGGAGTCATAGAGTTGTAGTTTGTGCCCATTTTTGTAAAAAAGTATGAAAAATAGAAGATGGAAACGGCTGATTTGGAGCAATGAGATGAAAGTTAATAGACCAGGCTTTGATGGGTGCAAATTGAAGAAAAAGCTGTATTTGTACTCAAGTGAGTCAATCAGTATACACCAACAGTGGGAATGTGTAGCAGAGACCTGGGACCAGATTTGGTCAAGACATGCTTGATTCTGATCCACAGCCTAGAATGATTCAGGCAGTATTGAAAGCTAAAGGTGGATTTACCAAATACTAACAAAATAATTAACATGACATGCATAACTAAGCCGATTCTAAATACTTGTAAGTGAGATTTATGTAAGATGATTGTCTATAAAATGATAGTAGTCTCACGTTCAAAGCTGTAGTGAAGATATGGAGCCGGAAAATCAAAAGTTCAAAACATTGTTACCATTTTGCTTGTCAGTGTATGTTCTACTTACATAGTTTGATTATTGTATCATAAGGGTGATAAACAGCCTGATGTCACCATTTTACTACAGTAAAGTGATCACATAAACATGCACCATGTATGAGGGAGTCGGAGTAAGGAGTCGGAGTCATGGAAATTGAGGAGTCGGAGTCAGAGTCGAAGATTTGGCTTACCGACTCCACAGCCCTGCTTCGGATGACTGGTGGAATAATATCCCCCAGGGCACACTCTAGTTGTGGTCTCTCTCTAAACTGCCTGTGATGGTGTGTGAGGTGCCCGTGGTGTGCGGTGCCAATTAAACAGGCAGAAGTCAAAGGATTAAAATGGTTCAAGCTGAGACATTTTTACTTGCAGACAATGATGTACTTGCAGACAATGATGTTAAACACATGAGAAGAGAGTTTCTTTCACATACATGTTCCCCTCAGCCCAAGTCACACAGCCATGCAGCAGAGGAGCTGTAATTCCACAATATAAAGTCCCTTAAGAGCGATTTCCAGATTAAGTCAAATGTGAAATTTGATTTGAATCCCACTTGTGCTGGACAATCCTATGTATAAACTGGGTATTGGGCCAGGCCAGAAGCTACTGGGTCGTAGAGGCCATGAGGTCTGGTGGGGCTAAATTTACCTCACATTTTTCTTGGAATTCAAAGTCATGCTACCAGCTAGACTGTTGCTTCTTTCTTCTCCTAAGCCATTCCTCTCTCATTAATCCTCTCCCATGCGGCCAGGTAAGAAAGGGTGAAGCTGTCCCCTGAACCCAAAGGGCAGCTAAGCCTATGTTAGGGAGGCAAAGTGGAATCGCCTCTGACTATCTCAGACCAAGATATTAACTTGATTAACCCAAGAAGAGATAACCCACACAAACTAAATCTACCTACCTTATATAACTTTCTTACACTCCTCTGGTCCTGTTACGATGGGAACCCCCTCCCACTGAGGCTGAGTGACTGAACTCATTTGCAAAGCACCATGACTATACATTTTTCAGCAAAACACAAGACATGTGCTCAAGCTGTTAACAGAGCTACATATGTCAAATAAAGTTTACATAGCACAAAAATCACCATAAAATCATCTCCTGTACATTACACTTGTATAACTACTATGTTGTAAATAAAGTAGCCTTATTATAAACTTTGAAAATTCCATGAAAATCAGGATCACAGGCTTACATGTTTCAGGCTGATCATTGGTTCTGGGTCACATCAGGAGTTTTAAAGAGAACCTGTCACATAGATTATATCCCCCTTGCTGAGGACAGCACAAGCTAGTTAGACCTACTGTTCCCAGCACTGTGTCTCTTATTCTGTAAGATGCAGCAGTTTCAAGCATTTAATGCTCAAATCTGCAGTTTTCGCCTGAAAAGAGTCATGAAGAGAGTCAGTTTTTTCATGCCCTGCCCACCTGAATAACTGCCAGGTGGGCGGGGCTAGCCTTTGGTGGGCGGGGATAACACCTGCTCATGAATAAGATTTGAGCATTAAATACTCGAAAACTACAACATCTTACAGAATAAGGAATACATTGCTGGAAACAGTAGGTCTGACAATGGCTTGTCCTGTCCTCAGCAAGGGGGGCATAACCTATGTGACAGCTTCTCTTTAAAGTTTATAATAAAGCTACTTTGGATTTTATGGAAGAAGTGCTGACGTGACATTTATCTTTATGGATGTTTTCCCTAGCTGATGAGTCACAGCATGGGACACAGAGGATTCGCTAAACATTTAGGAGTGGCAAGTACCATAGTCTGCTTGCAGACCTGTTTGTTTTATACGTAAAAAAAAAACAATGGCATGTTGTTGTTAATAATGTTAAGTGTAACACAAAGCAGAAAGGGGAGACAAAGAGAAGTGTATGTGACGTCTTCTACCCAGGCACTGACAGATATGAGACACTGCTGGAGGTAGCAATACTGGAGAAGTTCTGCTCCTCCATACACTACTGTTATCTGGATACCAGGGGTCACATGACCTGTGTAGGGTAATACGATACAATGGGCAGGAATGTGGGCTATGCCATTTTTTTTCTAGACAAGAGTCTACCGTATTGGTATAAAAGAGATAAAGGAGCAAAATTATAATGCATGTATATTACAAAATGGTCTGATTTACAATTACTGTATATACATAGTAAATAAAAACAATATACAGTAAACAACCCCTTTAAAGTAGATCAATACAAAGAAGAAGACTTAGGGGACAAAGCACAGACCTCAATAACCATAAGTAGAGATGGGCGAATTTCTCAAAATGCGGTTCGCTCACTTCGCCGAATTTCCCAACAAAAAATAACTTCGTTTCGAATTACTTCGGGATGAATCACATTAAAAAAACAGCTATTTCCAGGCTGCACAGAGCCTGCAGGGTGCTGTAGAACGTTGTGCCATGCTTAAATATGCGCGGGAGCTTGGTTTTGGTTTTC
>JAODAL010013431.1:0-91365 GCA_025379985.1 Phyllomedusa bahiana | reverse complement strand
CAAAAAACTCGATAGTTCCAAATGCTCCCTTTTCCCCCCCAAAAATGCCCCCTCACTTACGTGGTGTTAGTACAAAAAAGTTATTGGTCGCACAAAATGGCGCCACGGCACAAATTTCAAAAATAGAAAATGTTTGGAATTTTTTTACAGTATGAAAACATAACAGTTTGATATTGGCGGATGCGTATCAACCTGTAGAATACAGATAATACACCATTTTTACCGCAGAATGAACGCTGTAAAAATAAAAAAACTCCCGCCAACATGGCGCAAGTACCTTTTTTTTCCACATTTTGCCCCACTTAGATTTTTTTTGCCGTTCCCCAGTATATTCTATGGTAATATGAATAACATCATTAGAAGGTACATCTTGTCCCGCAAAATAAAAGCCCTCATATGTCTATGTAGGTGGAAAAATAAAAAAGTTATGACTTTCAGAAGGCAAAGAGGAAAAATTTTTAGAGCCATATTATTATGACCATTCATCAGGAAGGGGTTAAAATAGAAAATCATTTATTCCATACACTGAACAACGTAGAAAAAAAATGATTTCTAGCAGCAAAATTGTGGGGTTTTGGTCATATTACGTCCCCAAAAAATGTAATTAAACAGTTGCACGTATCCCAAAATGGTACAAGTAAAAACTACACTTCAGCCCGCAAAAAAAAGCGCCCTTAATTAACCCTTTAACACAAACAAACAAAAATATTACTCTTCATTTTTTTCTTCCTCGCCTTCCAAAAGCCATAACATTTTTATTTTTCCACGAACATAGAAATATGAGGGCTTTTTTTGCTGGACATGATGTACTTTCTAATGGTGTTATTCATATTAATATAGAATATACTGAGAACGTCAAAAAAATTGTAAGTGGGGCAAAATGTGAATAAAATGTACTTGCGCCATGTTTGCGCCAAGTTTTGTTTTGCGCCGTTCAATCATCAGTAAATATAATGTGTTATCTGTATTCTACAGGTTGATACGCATCCGGCAATGCCAAACATGTAGGGTTTCCGTTATGTTTTGGTGACGTAAAAAAATTCAAACATTTTTTTATATTTGAAACTTGCGCCATGGCGCCATTTTGTGTGACCAAT
The DNA here is from genome assembly GCA_025379985.1 of Phyllomedusa bahiana. Lineage (NCBI taxonomy): Eukaryota > Metazoa > Chordata > Amphibia > Anura > Hylidae > Phyllomedusa > Phyllomedusa bahiana. The sequence goes on along the minus strand of JAODAL010013431.1, from coordinate 90,268 downwards.
AACTTTTTTGTACTAACACCTACGGACATCAGTTAGGGTGCATTTTTTGCGGGCTGAAGTGTACTTTTTAATGCTAGCAGTTTGGAATGCATGTGATTTTTTTGATCACTTTTATTCCAATTTTTATAGGACATGAAATGACCAAAAAAAAAACAATTTTGCCGTTTGGAATTTTTTTCTTCTCCGGTGTTCAGCGGACGGGATAATTGAGATTATATTTTTATAGATCGGACTTTTTCGGACGCGGCGACACCCAATATGGGGAACTTTTTTATTATTTTATTGTTTTTATTTGTAAAATGTGGAAAGAGAGGTGATATGAACTTTTAATACTTTTTTTTACACTTTAAAACTTTATTATTATTTTTTTTTTTTACTTTAACATTAAGTCCCCATATGGCGCTTCACTACTAGGGGGCGTGATCATTAATACAGCCTAATGCATTGCATAGACAATGCATTAGGCTGTACCAAGATGGCATTTTCCCCACTTCCTGTTTCGGGCCGGAAGTGGGGCAAACCAGGACATGGCAGCGATCGGAGCCTTCACAAGGCTCTGCGCTGCCATGTTAGCCCAGCGGGACTAAGCGATCTTGTTGCTGATGTCCTGATCGGACTGAAGAACGGTGCGCAGCACTGGTTTTAATTCATTTAGACCCCGCGCCCATCTTTGGTTGTCTACCCTCAGAGTTTCATAGATGCTTCCTGTCACTTACTGGTCAGACTGTCTGTAATTAGCATACGAGCTCAGTTCATTCACTCCCTGTATTCAACTCAGTGCCATGAATGACATCACTCCCTGCTATCACATAGAACAAAAGCATGGAGAAATAGAGTACACAGGTACGGTTCTACTGGAAAAAATAGAGCAGGAGTATTAAATCATTTTAGCTCCTTAAAGGGATTTGCCACACACAAGCTTCACTCTGGTGCCTGAATGACATTACCCCCTGCTATCATTTTAGAACAAACGCGGGGGAGAAAAGAGTACACAGGTCGTCATGGGGGAACCAAATAGAGCCAGGAAGGTGATAAAATCATTTTTAGCTCCTTAAAGGGGATTTGCCACCAGACCAAGTACTGACCTCCATTCAGTATGAGAGCAAGATGTCAACAAATCACGCTGAGTCATGAAGCTGCAGTGGAGAGAGGGAGAGGGGAGGGGGGAGTGAGGAATCCAAAGGGAGCGTCTCAAAACTTAAGTGAACTAATAAACAGTACAACAGTGGATTCAATACAGCAAGACACAGGCTCATACACTGCACTGTCAGGAGAAACCTTATCTGCTAAGCAGCTTATATAATGTAAACAAATCACTAGCTGACAGAGACGCACACAGACACACACAGCCAGAGCACAGAGCATGCATAAGGATCCTGTGACATGTTCACTCAAATAATCAAACTATAACTTGTGAATTCTGTATACAAAAGAGAACACCTATTCTAAACAGCAGATTGAAAGCTTCTTCATCAGATAAAGCAGGGATCTAATAACACTACAGCTAGTTATTCTGTATACAAAAGAAAACATATTGCTACCCGGTGCCTTAAAAGAACATTCATTCTGCCTGTCATCTGATAAGAAGTGATTCACGCAAGCGGGCCTTTCAGCTCCTGGGTCGTGACTAGGGGAAGCTTTGAGGTAACCAAGGGGGGTTGAGAAATGTTGTAGCTCTCAGAGTTTTCACTTTTTTTAATCACATATATTTAGAAATGTGATTAAATACCCATTTTGGAGGTTCCCACGTCAACATTACATGGTGGCAAAACCCCTTTAACAAAAAAAGATGAACAAAGCAATGTATTTGGAAAATGTCTTAATTTAGTGTTCCCTACATTTTAAAAGCTATTCTTTGTAGAGAGACAACCCCTTTAAGAAGAAAACACCCCCGAAACTGGTGATAGTATGTTTTTTTCACACTTCACCCCACTTACAATTTTTTTAGGTTTCTTAGAACACTATTTGGTAAGGGATAACAATATCTTTTCTAGAAAAAAACAAGTCCTCAGATGTCTATGTAGATGGAAAAATAAAAAAGTTAGGCTGTGTTTACACGGCACAGACCAAATACCGGTCGGGAAATCCCGACCGGTATTTAGTCGTTTTTGGCACGCAGGGGGGTGGCTTTTCTCCGCGGTTTGCAGATTCAAGCCCTTCTCCTCCTACGCACCGACATGTTCATGTTCTGCCCGAAAACCGAGCAAATGAATGAACATGTTCTATGTTTTTCAGACTGCCGGCGGTGTAAAAAGCAATCCGGCGGAAAATCCGTGCAGTGTGGACTACTGCACGGATTTTCCATTAAAGTCCATGTGAAAGGTTGACAGTCGGTTTACAGATGGCTTTCAAAACTGAAAACCATCTGTAAACTTGGCTGAAAACCCGTGCCGTGGGGATATGCCCTTATGGTTCTAGGAAGGTGGGGAGGAAAAGACGACCACTCATCATCAAGGGGTTAAAAATTATACATAGTTACATAGTTAGTACGGTTGAAAAAAGACACAAGTCCATCAAGTTCAACCAAGGGTGGGGAAAATGTGGTTGAAGGGAGAGATACAAGGACTGTAAGCCGAGCCTCACCACTGGTGAATGCCCTGAAACCCACAAGGCAAGAACCAATCTGCTCCAGGGGAGACCCCATCTCTGACCCCAGAGCCGCCACCAGCCAGGATCCAGAATTTTACATGGCTACATACGCATTAATATTCTTAAGTTTCAGGTAGGTATCTAAGCCTTTCTTGAAACACACTACAGTTCCTGCTGTGAACAGCTCCTCGGGTGGCTATTCCACATATTTACAGTGAAGAACGCTCTTCTCCTCTGGAAATTGAATCCTTTCTTCTCCAGCTGAAGCGAATGTCCCCTTTTGAGGGGGCTTTACTTGAAATAATTTTTTCCCATACTTTTGTAGGGACCATTTATATATTTATATAATTAATCATGTCCCCCCAAAGCCGTCTTTTCTCAAGACTAAATAAGTTCAATTCTACTAACCTCTTCTCATAACTAAGATGCTCCATTCCCCTTATAAGTTTGCTTGCTCGTCTTTGCACTATCTCTAGCTCCATTACATCTCTTCTATAAACTGGAGCCCAGAACTGAACAGCATATTCTAAGTGAGGTCGCACCAATGCTTTGTACAGCGGTAGAATTACATCCTTGTCCCGCGAGTCCATGTCTCTTTTAATACACGCCAATATCTTACTTGCCTTAGCGGCAGCCGATTGACATTGCATGCTATTCTGTAGTCTATGATCTACAAGAACACCCAGATCTTTCTCAATAAGCGATTCTCCAAGTTTTTCTCCCCCTAGGACATATGATGCCTGTAGATTATTTTTACCCAGATGCAGAACCTTACATTTATCCACATTGAACCTCCAAGTGGATGCTCAAACACTCAGTGTTTAAAGAAAAAACAATGTAAAGAAAAAGTTTATGTGCTTATATGTGAAAAAAAAACTCTGATAGTAGTGTTCCTTTTAAGTCTATAGGGTTTAACCCCTTAAGGACCAGGCTTTTTTTTTTGGTGACACGTTCGTTTTTCCTCCTCGCCTTCTGAAAGCCATAACTTTTTTATTTTTCCACCTACATAGACACATGAGGGCTTTTATTTTGCGGGACAAGATGTACTTTCTAATGGTGTTATTCACTATACTATAGAATATACTGGGAAACCGCAAAAAAATTCCAAGTGGGACAAATTGTGAAAAAAAATGTATTTTCGCCATGTTTGCGGGGGTTTGCTTTTACGGCATTCAATCTTCGGTAAATATAATGTGTTATCTGTATTCTGCAGGTTGTTACGCATCCGGCAATACCAAACATGTAGGGTTTCCGTTATGTTTTGGTACCGTAAAAAATTCCAAACATTTTTCTATTTTTGAAATTTGCGCCACGGCGCCATTTTGTGCGACCAATAACTTTTTTGTACTAACACCTACAGACGTCAGTGAGGAGGCATTTTTTGCGGGCTGAAGTGTACTGTTTATCGCAAGCAGTTTGGAATGCATGCGACTTTTTTGATCATTTTTATTCCCTTTTTTGAATGACGTAAAATGACCAAAAAACGCAATTTTGGCGTTTGGAATTTTTTTTCTTCTACGGTGTTCAGTGTACGGGATAAATGATGTTATATTTTTATAGATCGGACTTTTTCGAATGCGGCGATACCAAATATGTGTAACTTTTTTATTATTTTAATGATTTTATTTGTAAAATGGGGAAAGGGGGTGATATGAACTTTTAATACTTTTTTTTTTTTTGTACTGTAACATTGAGGCCACCTATGGTACTTGACCACTGGTGGGCGCGATTGTTAATACAACCTAATGCATTGCATAGGCAATGCATTAGTGGGGTACAAAGATGGCGGTTTCCCACTTCCTGTCTGCGGACGGAAGTGGGGGCAAACCGGCCAGAGTAAGTGACAGGAGCCTTCACAGGTTCCCCACCACCATGCCCGGTGTCGGATCGGCGCAGCTTAGCTGCGCTGATGCCAATGACCGTAACAATCGGTGCGCGGCACCGATCGGCGTTAATTCAGACGCCGCGGCCATCTTTGCTGCGGTGTCTGATGGGTTAAACAGCGCCAGCAGGTGGAGCCACCCGCCGGCGCTGTTACTGCCGGGTGTTAGCGGCGATTTGCCGCAAACACCCGGCGGCAGTGCGGGGGGGTCGCGGAGCGATCCCCCAGCAAAGCCCCTTAGCGGCCCTGGGACGTACTTATACGCCCAAGGTCGTTAGGGGGGTTAAAGGGATTGTCTCACTACAGACATTGATGGTGTATCTGCCAGTAATGCCTGATAGATCTGGGTCTCACAACTGGAAACCGCATTTATCTCCTGAATGGGCCGCTCAGCTAAACTCAATACTCCTATTCATGTCTATGGGAGAGTCCCGAACTGCTCTCCATTCAGAACTATGAGGTGGTCAGGACTCTTCCACAGACATGAATGAGAGTTCCGAGTATGGAATCTTCAGAACAAAGAGGTTTCGTGGCTCGTTTAGGAGATAGGTGCAGGTCCTAACGGTGGGACTGTGTAGGTTTGTTCTTAAGTTGAATTTGTATGTAAGTCGGAACAGGTATATTTATTAAATTTAACTCCAGCAAAATGTTTTTTTTTCCTGTTTTGGATAGTGAAGGGAAGGGTTTTTACATTGGTTTTGCTATTTGTGCCCCTGTTTAGAAGATTTCACCTCAATTTCTGTATCTCATCTGCTGCTGTGGCATGCTGGCACTTGGTTATTATTGGGCATGACTCAAAAGTCTCCGTTTGTAACTAGGGGACGTATGTAAGTCGAAACGATGTAAGTCGGGGAGTGCCTGTATATTTATTTATATGTTGTGGCCGGGCGACCTTAGGCGGTCGCATGGTGCTGCCACTAGATGGCGTACGTGCCACCGAGAGCCTGGTCTCGGTGGGGGAAGCCAGGTATTGTCGGTCAGCAGCATTAGGTTGCTGACCCTTGTACCTAGCATGGCTAATGTCCAGCTATTAAGTGCTGGCCTTCCTAGAACAACTGCGGATGGGTGGGTGGTTGTTCCCACGTTCCAGGTCCCTATGGTCCAGCCCATGTATTGGGTAGGTCTCTGGAGACCGATTAAAGGCCTCCCACTCCAGGTGATCGGGGGGCATGGTCTGCTACCTGCAGTGTGGAGCAGCAGAGCTGAGGAGAGAGCTCTTGCCCCCAAGAGGCTGAGGGAAGCCTACACCAGTGGGTGAGATCGGAGTGGCATTGGTGGTACTGGACGCAAGGTCCAGGCTACAGATAGAGAGGGACTAATTTGTTTAGTCAGTGTCCAGACGACCTGAGGTATGTGTTTGCATTATTGGTTTGCATGTGCCTCAATAAAGCTGGCTGAGGCCAATGTAAACTGGAACCTGGTGTCTGAGTGCCATTCCGCCTATAGAAAACGGCGAGCTGAATAACCCCAGGCCAGCCAAATGGCGGCCCCACGAGGGAGCTTACAATGTTTATTAAATTTTTAAATTAATTTTAAAATTTTTAATTTTCATACAAATAAATCACCCGGCCCCTTTTTTGGTCACCTGTCCAACTGCTCTTAAAAACTTTAAATTTTTTTAAAAACAGCAAACATGGGGAACTAGTGCATTTTTGGCTGTGGGTCAAGACAATCTCCTGAGTTCAAACCCAGCATCTTTTTGGGGAAAAAAGGTATTTAGTCTTTGCACGTGGCATGGTTTTTGGGCCAAAGGGGGTCTGAGATTTCGAAACGCTGATCTCTGGGTTTTCCGCAAACCTTCTGGTTTTTCAGAGGGTGGTCCCAAAAAGAAAAAAAACATCCAGTGAGCGGCAGTCCTGTGGGCGGAAATGCCCTTTTTGTGCCAGAGGCAAAGGGAATGGGTAAGACTGGGTTTGGCGTTTGAAAAGGGAACAGTGACCCAAAAAGCCACCCCTTCAACCAAGGTAGGCAAAAGGCATCTCTGAACGCACAGTACGGCGAACTTTTAGGCAATGGGCACACAGCAGAAGAAACCCCCAACCGGGGGGCCACTCCTTTTTATAAGAACAGGAAAATGAGGCTCTAATTTGGGCCCCAAGCTCACGAAATTGGACGTAGGATTGGAAAAACGTGCCTGGTCTGATGGGGCTCGATTTTGTGCGACATTCGGATGGTAGGGGCAGAATTTTGGGTCAACAACTAAACATGGATCCATCCCGCTTGTATCAAAAGGTTCGGTGGTGCTGGTGGGTCTGGGGTGGGGAATATTTTTTTTGCCACTCTTTGGAGCCAAAGGCACCGACATTGAGCATTCGTGTTGCATATACCTTGTTATATATATAAATATGCATGAAGAAATATATAGCAGTTTGAAACAATAAAGGGGTTCAATTATAATTGATTATACCTAATAATATGGCTGTATCTAAATTTATATGAATAACTTTTACAAAAATATATATTTGTAAAAAACATTCCTGTCTGTATGTTATTCCAAGAATTTTTGTGACTTTAGTGAATAGCGGTGATGGGAGGACCCTGGGAGAAGTCATGCTTCCATGCAGATGGTCCCACCACAGATACATGTTATATGTATACTCCCCCCACCACTGGTCGCTCTGTGTGAGCAGCTGCACATTCTTCAGACAGTTGCAAAATGATTGGATTATGTGAAAGTAAACAGCCGGAGAATGCGGCCGGGAGTCAATCTGCAAATCCGGAGTTTATATACTCAAACCAAAAAAAAAACAAACTGGAAACCACAAGCAATCAGAAGTTTTCTATTTACTTTTCTCTTCTCCGTAAATGAAATTAGTTAAACAAATATTTTGTGGGTTCTATTTGCAGAACGGTTCCAAATACAAGCAACGTGGTTATCCAGTTTTGCAAATTGTGGCTCCCCCATGGAACTAATGGCGAAGGTCCATAGCATGTACTGGATGGGGCTTTGGGGAAAGGAAAAAACGGAGACGTGAGACTAAAATTTTTGTAGGTGGTCATCAAGCTACAGCAAAGTCTCTCCCCCGCGGCAGATGAATATCCGGCGGAGCATCTGTAAGAAGTGTCCTCTCTGCACTGCTGCCTTCATGTGATCTGGAGTCGGAAGTAAATTAGGAGAGTCTTAGTTTGGAGTCTAATATAAATTTGAGGGTCTAAGGCTGGGGTCTGAAATCATTCTGGTAGTCAGGGTCTGGGTTTTGAATGAATTACTGGAATCTGAGTCTGGGACCTAAGTTGATCTGAGTTTTTTGGTTGGAACTAACAAGAGATCTGATTCTGGGGTCTGAAATCATTTTGGGAGTCTGAGTCTGGGTTTTAAAATATTTAGGGGAGTCTGAGTTTGAGGTCTACATTTTTTGGAAGTCTGAGATTGGGGTCTAAATTAATTAGAGCAGTCTGAGTCTGGGGTCTGAATTTATTTGGGGGATCTGAGCCTGAGGTCTGAATAAGTGAGGGGAGTCTGAGTCTGGGGTCTTAATTAATTACTTCAGTCTGAGTCTGGGGTCTTAATTAATTACTTCAGTCTGAGTCGGGGGTCTGAATTAGTTAGCAGTATCTGAGTCTGGGGTCTGAATTTATTTTGGGGATGTGAGCCTGAGGTCTGACTTAATTAGGGGAGTCTTAGGTCTGCAGTCTGAGTTAATTGGGGCTTAAGTTGATTGGGGGAATCAGAGTCTGGTCTGAAACCATTTTAGTAGGCTAAGTTTGGGGTTGGAACTAACAAGAGATCTGTCTCTGGGGTCTGAATTCATTTTGGGAGTTTGCGTTTGGGGTCTGAAATAATTATTGGAGTCTGAGGTCTGAAATCATTTTGTGAGTCTGAGTCTGGGGTCTAGATTTTTTTGGAATTCAGAGCTTGGGGTTTGAATTAATTAGGGGATCTGAGTCTGGGGTCTGAATTATTTCCTGGATTCTAAATCTGGGGTCTGAATTAATTACTAGAGTCTAAAGATGGGGTCTGAATTTATTTGGAGGATCTGAGCCTGAGGTCTGAATTAATTACTGGAGTCTGAGTTTAGGGTCTAAATTAATTAGCGGTGTCTGAGTCTATGGTCAGAATTTATTTGGGGGTCTTAGAGTAATACATTGCACACGACAAGTTGTCTTGCAGAAATTTGCTTCAGGTGGATTACTCTACGATTCACATATGGGATTGTGATCACTCCACAAGCAGTAGGTGTGCAGCATCCTGCCTTACTTTAATTTATTTGGGGAATCGGAGTCAGGGGTCTGAATTAATTAGAGGAGTCTTAGCCTGTGGTCTAAATTAATTACTGGAGTCTAAGTCTGGGGTATGGAATAATCAGCAGTGTCTGAGTCTGGGGTCTGAAGTAATTAGCAGTGTCTGAGTCTGGGGTTTCATTTATTTGGGGGATTTGAGTCTGGTTTCTGATTTTTTTGGGGGATCTTAGTCTGGGGTCTGATTTATTTGGGGGATCTTAGTCTGGGGTCTGATTTATTTGGGGGATCTTAGTCTGGGGTCTGATTTATTTGGGGGATCTTAGTCTGGGGTCTGATTTATGTGGGTATCTGAGTCAGGGGGTTGAAATAATTTGTGAGTCTGAGTCTGGGGTCTGAATTGATTTTGGGTGATCTGAGTCTGGGGTTTGTATTGATTTTGGGTGATCTGAGTCTGGGGTTTGTATTGATTTTGGGTGATCTGAGTCTGGGGTTTGAATTGATTTTGGGGGATCTTAGTCAGGGGATGGAAATAATGTGTGTGTCTGAGTCTGGGGTCTGAATTGATTTTGGGGGATCTTAGTCTGGGGTCTGATTTATTTGGGGGATCTTAGTCTGGGTTCTGATTTATGTGGGTGATCTTAGTCTGGTTTCTGATTTTTTTGGGGGATCTTAGTCTGTGATCTGATTTATTTGGGGGATCTTAGTCTGGGGTCTGATTTATTTGGGGATCTGAGTCAGGGGTTTGAAATAATTTGTGAGTCTGAGTCTGGGGTCTGAATTGATTTTGGGTGATCTGAGTCTGGGGTATGAATTGATTTTGGGGGATCTGAGTCTGGGGTTTGAAACCATTTTGGGAGTATAAGTCTGGGGTCTGGGTGACCTGCATAAGGGTCTGAAATGTTTTTGGAAATATAGATCTTAGGTCTGAATTTACTCAGGGGGTTGAACTAGTATAGGGCAAATGAGTCTGTGGGCTAAAATCATTTTGGAAGTTTGAATCTGGACAGAATTAATTAGGGGGATTTTTAATCTGGGTTTAAATTTATTTGGGGGATCTGAGTCTGGGGTCTGAAATAATTTTTAGAGTCTAAAGTCTGAAATTATTTGGGGATTTTAAGTCTGGGGTCTTGATTGATTAGGGTTGGGCTGAGTCTAGGTTCTGAATGCTGTAATGGATCTATAATTCTGAAGAGAAGGTAATTATAAAGGGGGATGAACACAGATATGTTTACATTTCTTAAATTCTTCACTGGAGCTCCCGAAAGGCAGGAAGCGGCCACCCGTGGTTTACAGAGCCTTATAGTCCTGCCAGAATTTTCATACTACTGATTTAACCTCTTAATACTGCACATATTTTTAGACTAAACAGATAGTTCATAGTTTTTGTTTTGTTTTGTTTTTTTACTCATAGTTAAATGTTTTATGACATTTATTTATTTATTTTTTTACATTTTTACACGTTTGAATTTCGGATCTTTTAATAGAATTTTTTTACATTTTACATTGCAAAAAACTAATGTAGAAGTTATACTTGTCTCTATCACTTATACCGTTTGTGTTGATGTAAAACATAGTCTATGTGAATGAATTAATAGAGTTTTATCTGTCGTTAGGGATTTTACGTTTTCCTTTAAAACATTGTCACGAGGACTATTTGCTTGTAAAGTTTTTCTAACAATTAAATATGATTCTTCACCGTTTGATTATTTTTTTTAAATGTTCCTGTGTCTACAAATTCCTCCTTCTTCCTTTCACAAGACATGATGGGAAAGGAGCTGAGAGGCTCTATTGGATTTAACAAATCCTCAATTTGCTTCTGATTCACTGAATCTTTAAGATTCAAGGGATATTAGCCAAGCCAGCATCACTCATCTACAGACAGCTGTTTCGGGGTTTTGCCACTCATCAGTGTAGAGCAGAGCGATACTGGCTTCCTGATTATGGTGCCCCCTGCAATTGTTTAGATCCCATTCTCAACCTTGTGACCAGTGTAGGTAATAAGAATACACTTTCAGGACATTGATACTTATTGGTTGCCCACACAATAGCAGGAATCACTCCACTGCCTGTTCTTGGTGATGTGACTGAGCTACTGAGCATGTGCGACCACCAGCAATCCTGTCACATGACCCTTTCCCGATGATCACATGATAAAATTCTGTCTGCCTGCAGCATGCACTAGAGGGAGCTCTGGAGCTTACTGCAAGTTCATGATACACTATACTCAATGGTACCTCATAGTTTAATCCCTGTTAACTACTATTTAGAATATTGTTATATAGTTAAACATTTTGTAATTATCTCTAAGGTTTTCACTACTAGACACTGTTAAATATACAGGATTTTCTTAAAAGATTAATTTAGTCAATTTTAAAGGGGTTGTTTCAATACAAAGATCAGCTTTCAACATGTAGAGAACGGTAAATGAAGATGTTTTCTAAATATATTGCTATGTTTATTTTCCTTTGTTAATGAGATAAAAGGGATTTTGCTCTCAGTGCACTCAGTCTCTCTAGATTACCGACTTGCTCTCCTCTGCTGTTTGGCTTATCTGATGTCAGGATGCATAAATGAAAGCGGATTTTGGCTCTGTGAAACAGCATGATCAGACAACCCCTTTAAGTTGTTCCCAATTATTACCGGGTTGTCTATTGTGAATTCGATGACTAAGGTTACACTTAAAGGGGTTTTGCCACGAACTAAAATTGATGTGGGAAGTTTGTAAATTAAATAATAAACATTTTCACCATTCATCATTATTAAAAATTCTGCACCGTTTTTGTCTTAGCTGCTCCTTTAGTGATCCATTGTTTACAGCTCGTCTCCAGGGGATACGACCAGGGCTGTGAGCTCCTCAGTCCAGGTCGCACATGCTCAGACATCACCTCTCCTCTCAGGCAGCTACTGAGTGTTCAAACCCCGCGTGCTGTCATTCTACTCCCGTCCTCTGTCCTCCTTAGTAATTAGTCAAACAGTGCAAATAAATAAAAAGAAACTTCAGTGAGGTCTGTTCATTGATAAAGAGAACTAAAATCCACAGGTTTGGTTCCTGCAGGTATTTGAACCGAGGACCCTTGTGCCTGGAGGCAAAAACATTACCTCTCAGCTACTCACAATGCTTTATATAAACAGACCTTTCTTTGACTACAGAGAGGAAAGACCTAGTGATGTCATCCTGCTGGGAAACATGATCTACAATTCAAACAGATCACACACGCCCCCTTCTGAGCACACAGGGCTGAAGAGCTGGATGCAGGAGGTATGAGATGAGATCGTGGCAAAACCCCTTTAACTGAAATGTCACGCTACCTCAGAGTCACTTGACCATCTCAAGGTTCTGTATTTACATGATCTGAATAATTGGATACATTGGCAAAGATATATGGAGTTTGCATTATAAACTTTGAAATATAATTTTGAGTGTCGTGGATTTTCTTTCTTGATTACTGTTGGTTTGTAATATCTTTTCCTCTTGCTCCATTGACACAACTCATGTGCTGGACATTATTTACTTAATTTCAGTATATATATATTTTTTTTTATTTTATTTTATTTTTTTTTAATAGCTAACAAAATGTATTAATACAACAATGACTAAAACAATTAGTAATTTACCTCGGCAACAAACGTGCCCCTGGTAAAGGGGCCTCTGAGGAAAAGAACAATTTACAGGAATGTCATTGATTAGTTAAGGAGTCTGGGGAATTGTGGAATTAAGAGGTTTGCTTCCCGAAATTGCAGATCTATACTTCCTGCTGATTTGCTATTGTTCTACATTTCCCCTGATATGAAAGGACATTTATATTCACGACGTGACCTTTGTGAGTTCATTCTCCTTCCAAACCATATTACAACTAGATTATTTTTTTAGTAACTCTCAACAAAACAAATCCGAAACGCAAATTCAGTTTATTCATCATTTATATTGTTAACAATATCGCATTAGGCAACAAATTATACAACATCTTTTTGCAATTTTTTTTTAATTTTTTTTATCCTTTTGGCTGCCGGGAGTTTAGAGACAATATTGGACATACAAAATAATAAAAAAAGAAATGCCTGTATACTGAGTTACGGTAATAACCAGTTGTTTACACTATCGGGCAGCTTCATGCAATTGAACATTAATCTTACCAACAAATAACACACACTAAAACACAACAGGTAAAATGAATGCATTCTATTAATACATTATTAAAAATATATTAAAAAGCATGACTGCACTTAAAAAAATACTACAAACCCCGAAACGGCTGTATACAGATGAGTGATGCTGGCTTGGCTAAATATCCCTTCTTGCGTTCCAAAGACCCAGTGGGTCAAAAGCAAAATTGAGGATTTGTTACATCAAATAGAGGGCGCTTGAGCTTCTGAGCTCCTTTCCCGTAATGCTTTGTGATATACTTAAAAAATACAGGAAGGATAAAAACATACATAGGTCGTATCTGCCACATGCCTGAAAATATTATGGAAATAAAATACTTTACTGTTTTTATGTATTTTAGCAGGATCCCATTAGTCCAAGCATTTTTACCTTACTTTTGAAATCTATTTTATTTAAAGGCCGTGTTCACACGGCTTATTCCCGACGGATTTGTGCGCCGTATTGAGCGCACAAATCCGCCGTGAATAAGGGGCGGGACGGGGCGGGGGGGCGCGCGGCGGGCGCGTCCAGGCCCCATAGACAATGCATTGTTTACGGGCGTCGCGCCGTAATAATGTGCATGTCACTTTCTCCCCGCGGCGGATTTGCCGAGGGGAGGGCGACGGAATCCAAGTTCTCTATGAGAGCAGTGGTTTACCGTAATGACTCACGAGATTGGGCCGTATTGAAGCGCAAATCGGCGCGGAATACGGCGCAATCGTCGGCAATAACCCGTGTGAAGGGGGCCAAAGGGAACTGTCACATAGGTTATCCCCTTTGTGAGGCAGCAAGCAGGACAAGCAGGCTGTGCGTCTTTTCTGTAAGTACAGTAGTTTCAAACATTAGGGCAATATGTATAACGGGCCCAGTTTCGGACGTGCTTTGAGCCAAAAAACCTGTTGTAGCCCTGTTCAATAAATGTGTGGACTGTCCTATGCAAAATCTGGCGCAGGCTGTGACAGACCTGACTCTTTTTTATGCGCCAATTATTAGGGGACGTGTCGCGCCAGATTCGTACGATTAGACAGATTTATGAATGGGTCACAACAAAATGTGATGCATAACTGTCGTAACAAGTCAGACCATTCCATTGTGCCGGGGATGAGGCAAAGTTTGGCACAAACACATTTATATAGTGCTGTGAGACACTGTCAGACATATTGACGAATGCTACACTAACCCAAGGAGACGTAACACTGTCTAGCATGCAGCAGTTTTCATACATGTCCCCCTAAAGGGAATGTGTCATCAAAAATGACTTATTGTTTAACTCAGGTTTTTAAAAACACATTTTGTAAGAATTTTTGGTTACTTTTTTTTTAAACTTTCCATATCACTTTCAATATTTTTTAATAATTCCTATGTCCTGCAGTTTTCACTTTGGCCTCTAGGCCTAATAATAGTCTGACACTTCCTATTCTGTAGAGAAAGATTCTTAGTTGTCTGCTCATTATCAGCACAAAGAGGGTCAAGCTGAAAGGAGACACCAGTGTGAATAGATAACACAGGATCCACCAGCCACAAGAGGAGATAGTCACAGTTCACCCTTTCACTTCCCTGCACAGGGACTTCTTCCCAGGTCACAGAGCATGCCTAGAAAACTCTCCTATAGAAGTGAATGGGACTGAGTCAGTGTTAAGTCTCCTATGTGCATGAAGCTACTGTAAAGCATCTCTCTGACTGCTGTTAAAGTAGTGCAAACAAGGCCTAGTGGCCAAATTGAAAACTGCAAGACTTAAGAATTATTAAAAAATATTGAAAGTGATATGAAAAATTAAAAAACAACCAAAAATTCCTAAAAAATATGTTTAACATAATAACGGGACTTAAACAATGAATCATTTTTTGATGACACATTCCCTTCAATGTTCACATCTGGCAGAGATGAGTCCAGTATATTCATGTGCAGATGTTGGCTCCACCCACCAGCTAGCTTAACACCTGCTCATGAATAAGCTGGTCTCTTCTCTGACAGAACAGGATGGAAAATGCCAGATTTGTGCATTAAAATTCTCTGAAAATGCTGCATCTTTTAAAGATAAACTGTAAAATAGGTTATTCCCCCCATGCTGAGGACAGCACAAGCTAGTGTCAGACCAGCTGTTTCCAGCGCTGTGCCCCTTATTCTGTAAGATGCTGGAGTTTTCGTGTATTTAATGCTCAAATCTGCAGTTTTCGGGCCAGAAAGAGTCATTCGAAGAGTCCTTCAGAGTGTCAGTTTTTTTCAAACCCGGCCAATTGGAGGCTAGCCCCGCCCACCCCAACTGGCAAACCTGTTACTTTGAATAGATAGAAACATGTGAATAACTGTCAGTGGGCGGGGCTAGCCTCTGGTGGGCGGAGCTAGCCTTTGGTGGGCGGAGATAACACCTGCTCATGAATAAGATTTGAGAGGTAAATGCTCTAAAACTACAGCATCTTACAGAATAAGGGGCACAGCGCTGGGAACAGCAGGTCTGACACTAGCTTGTGATGCCCTCAGCAAGGGGGGCACAACCTATGTGACAGGTTCCCTTTAAAGGACACAGCAGGTCTGCCACTCAGCAAGGGGGGCATAGCCCATGTGGCAGGCTTTCTTTAAAGAGAACCTGTCACATAGGTAATGCCCCCCTTGCTGAGGACAGCACAAGCTAGTGTCAGACCTGCTGTTTCCAGCGCTGTGCCCCTTATTCTGTAAGATGCTGGAGTTTTCGTGTATTTAATGCTCAAATCTGCAGTTTTCAGCCAGAAGAGTTATTCGAAGAGTCATTCAGAGAGTCAGTTTTTTTCAAACCCGGCCAATCGGAGGCTAGCCCCGCCCACCTCAACTGACAAACCTATTACTTTGAATAGGTAGAAACATGTGAATAACTGTCAGTGGGCGGGGCTAGCCTTTGGTGGGTGGAGCTAACACCTACTCATGAATAAGATTTTAGGGCTAAATGCTCTAAACCTACAGCATCTTACAGAATAAGGGACACAGCGCTGGAAACAGCAGGTCTGACACTAGCTTGTGCTGCCCTAAGCAACGGGGGCATAAACTATGTGACAGGTTCCCTTTAAATGCAGATATTGTTGTCGATGGGATTTGAATCGGGGGCTCCAGCACTGAAAGGCAGTATTATTATTATTATTATTATTATTAACATTTATTTTAAAGCGCCATTGATTCCAGGGCGCTGTACATTGAAGGGGGGGGGGGTGCACATACATGATATGTAAGTGAGTACATAATGACATGAATGACGTATAACTGGTACAGAGGGAGAAGGACCTGCCCGCAAAGGCTTACAGTTACAAGGAGGGGGAAGAGACAGGAGGAGAGGGGCAGACATGTCTATGGGTAGTACAGTGGCACAGAGTTATTGTAGGTTTATAGGCATCCTGAAGAATGGGGTTTTCAGGGTTTTTTTGAAGCGGTGAGAGTGGCAGGAGTTGAGTGTTGGGGCGTGATCCCAGAGTGGGGGGAACCCGGGGAAAAGTCTTGGAGAGGTTTAGTGAGAGCTGAAAAAGGGGAAACAAAAAAGGCCCTGTGGGGACGGAGTTTGGGTGAGGGGAGAATCTGGGATTTGGGCAGAGTGTATGGGGGGGAGGGGTTTTTGGAGACCCTTTTAGGTCAGGGTTTTGCCCCTTAAAAATGAATTGCTGAGCTTTGGTAGCCGTGAAGGGATGGCGAGGGGAGTGGAGAGGATAGCGAGGAGAGAGGTGGATAAGATGGGCAGCAGAGTTGGATGTTTGGGGGGGAGCGAGAGTGCTAGGGGGAGGCCACAGAAAAGGGATGTTGCAGTAGTCTAGGCGTGAGATGACGGGGGCGGGGACCGTTTTTTGTGTGTCATATTGAGGAATGAACATGCGAGAGATATTTTTCAGGTGGAAGCGGCAGCGAGGGGGGGTTTGGATTTTGGGGTTTTGAAAGTAGAGCGGAGTCGGGGATTACCCCAAGGGCAGCGGACTTGCGGAACGGGCGAGAGTGTGACCATTGACAGTGATAGAGAGATCAGGGGGGAGGGATGGAGGGGGACGGTGGAAAGATGAAAATTCAGTTTTCCCACATTTAGTTTTAGGGAGTGATAAAAGAAGAGGAAATGGAGGCAGACATCGGGGACCGGAGAGTAGAGAAGTGACATCTGGGCCGGAGTGTAAGTTGGGATCATCAGCATACAGGTGGTAATAAAACCCATTGGGGCTATGAGGACCGAGGCAAGGGTGTAGAGAAAGAGTAGGGACCCAGGACTGCCTTTTGGGGGACACCAAACAGAGGGGAGGCGGGGGGAGGAGGTGGAGCGAGAATGAGAGACGTGAAAGTCCAATCAGTGAGGTAGGGGAATCCGGGAAAAGAAGTCGGTGATGCCGAGGGAGGAGAGGTTTTTGTAGCAGGGGGGGAATGGTGACGGGTTTCAAAGGAGGGGACGGGGCCCAAGGGGGAAGACGGAAGTGGATGAGGCTTTAGCATTACTAGGTCATTAGGGGACTTTGGTTAGGGGGGGTTTGGGGTAGAGTGGTGGGTGGGGGAAAACCGTTTGTGGGGGTCAAGAAGAGAGTTGGAGGAGAGGAGGAAAGCTGAAGATGACTTTTGCTGCTCAAGGAGTTTGGGGCAAAAGGGGAGCAGTGAGGGGGGCGATAGTTGGCAGAGAAGAGGATCAAGGATTTTTTTTTTAAGGAGGGGGAGTGACAGTGCTGTTTTTAAAAAAGGAGGGAAGATGCCCGATGTACGATAAGTTGAAAAGATGGGTGAGGGCTGGGTTTTAAAATACACTAAGGTTGGGATAGGGGTGTGGCGTGGGTAAGATTACAGGTGGTGGAGGTTGGATTTTTACAGAAGGAGGAAAACATCATGTTTAAAAAGTGGGAAAAAAGTTTTAAGGGGGGAAGGAATTTTGCGATATAGAGGGAAGGCGGGGCTGGGGGGTGAAGCTTTCTTGTAAGGTTAAACTTGTGTGGAATGAATCGCAAAGTCGTCTGCTGAAAGGGAGGGGTGGAGGAGGTGCGGGGCGGAGGAGAGGTTAAAAGGTGTTGAAAAATTGCCTGGGGTTATGAGAAGAGAGGATATGAGATTGGGGAAGTAATCCGTTTGGCTAGGGGGCAGTATGCTGACCACTAGACCCCCATGGCTCCCAAAAATCTTAAAGGGAACTGTCACTAGATTATGCCCCCTTGTGAGTACAGCACAGGCTAGTGTCAGACCCCGCTGTTTCCAAATTTGCCCTTATTTGTAAGGTGGAGTTTTGGGCATTTAAAAATTTTTTATTTCAGAGCAGGTTTTGCCCGCCACCCAAAGGAAAGGCCATGCGTTTTTTACATGTTTTCCTATTAAAGTTGGTTTTTCAGTTGAGGGGGGCGGGGGGCTAGTCTCAATGGGCGGGGGATGAAAAAAACGACTCTACGAATGACTTTTGCTGAAAATGCAGATTTGAGATTAAATCACGAAAACTGCAGCATCTTACAAAAGGGGCACAGTGCTGGGGAAAAGAGGTCTGAACTAGCTTTGGCTGCCTCAGCAAGGGGGCATAATCTATGTGACTGGTTCTCTTTAAGCTTGTTTACTATTAACATATACCGTATTTATTGGACTATAAGACGCCTGGACCCTTAAAGCACCATTTTTAAGCTATGTTCACACGGGGAACTGGGGGGTATTTTCGCCCCGCGTTACCCCGTGGGGGGGGGGCGGGGGGGGAGCGGGGGGCCGGCCCCCTCCCCGGGGCCCATAGAAAATCTTTACTAGCGCGCGTATACCCCTAAAAAGTAAAAAAGTGAATTATCTCCCCCCCGGGGATTCCCCCCGGCAGGGAGAGGAGACGTATCCCTAGTTTCTATGAGAACTGTGGATTCCCCGTAATAAAATGGGTTTTTCACCCCGTAATTTGCCATTTCGGCGCGTAATTAGGGACCGAAATACGGCCCATTTTTAATTAAAAACCCCGGGTTTGGGTTGGGAAAAAAAAATTTCCCCCCTTTTTTTTTAAAAAGGGAAGGGGATTTTTTTAAAAGGGGGGGAGGGGGGGGGGGGAAAAAATGCAGGCTAAAGTGATGTTTTTTTTATGACTTTTTGATCACTTTCATTCCAATTTTTTGGGGGATATGAAATTACCAAAAAAACATAATTTTCACATTAAGAATTATTTTCTTCTATGGTGTACATCTAAGGGATAAATGATGTTATATTTTAATAGATTGGACTTTACACGGCGATACCAATTATGTGTGACTTTTTTATTTTTTTATTTGTAAAGCAGCAAAAGGGGAGTGATTTAAACTTTTAATATATATATATTTTTTTTACTGGAATACTTAGTGCCCCTAAGGTACTTGACCACGATCCCTTGTCCTAAAATTTGCATACTATTTTTTATTTGCGTAAATAGGTTTTCATTCATTACCCATTACACTGTGCCATAGGCAGGGTGTAATAGGCGTACATACATGGCAGCTATAAAAGCCTGCATGAGGCTTCAGCTTTCTTGGAACCGAGATTAAGTTGCGGGGGGTGCCGTTTCCGGGGCTTCCCCAGCGTCACCCCCTCCAGCCCTTTGCTCTGAAACAGTACTTTGGACTAAAGGGCACAAAATTTTGGTAAAAGGTGCTTCTTGGCCTGTTACACGGTGAATTGGGGCGTAAATTACGCCGAGTTCGGGAGCTCCGCGAGACTGCGCGGGGGGGGAGGGGGCGGCAGTGCCGGCCCATGAATTCATTATAGCGGCGGTATTTACTTATCTCCCCCCGCGGTGTATTGTGCGAGCGGGGAAAAGGGAGGCTAAATCCCCATATTTTTTCTATGAGAATGGGATTACCTAATACTGGGAGCATTTCACCCCCTATTTACGAGTACGGCACGAAATACAGGGTGAAATACGTCCCCCTGTGTGAACATAGCCTAAAAGTCCGCAAAATACTGCAACTGTGTTGATTGTTTGACCCTGTTAGTAAACGTTTCCTCTGCTGTTGATTTTACCTGATTACTTCGCTGTTTTACTAGTGTTGAATTTTTCAATTGTTTTCGCTATCAATGAATCTTTTTTGTTTCTCTTATACATTAGACTTATGAATATGATCAGGGGCGTAACTAGAGAAGCCAGGGCCCCAAAGCAAACTTTTGGATGGGCCCCCCCCCATCGCCCACATCCATGACCACGACATGTACTAGGACCTGCTGTTAGATAATAAGATAATACAAGGGGCATAACTACACATACAATTTCACCATCATATGCTACCAAACAAATCCACTATTCCAAGATCCAACATTACCAACTAACGCCTCTACATAGGGACATGATTATTAACCACCAGTACATGACCACAAATTACACGTAGTGAGTGGAATAATAACCCCTTAACACTAATTTACTGATCAGAAACATATACCAATAGTACCTCCATTATCAGTGACCATATAGTGGTATATACTAGTGAAAAGGCTCTGCAGGACTGTATTTAACAATCTTACAGTGTCCATACTAGTGGTCTATTTTACTAGTGTAAACCGGCTCTGCAGACTGTATATTAAACCAACCATACAGGTGACAATATTAGTGGTAGACAGCAGCTGTACACAGGCTCTGCGAGGATTGTATATAACCATCATACGCACGTCCTGTGGACCAACAGTGGTAAATACTAGTGTGCCAGGCCCTTTTGCAGACTGTATATAACCACCCATACAGTGAACATTATAGTGGTAGGACACCAGTTACACAGGGCTCATCTGTAGACATATAAGTGATTACTGTGCAGTTACCATCTTGTGACTAACAGGTTGACGTCTCTCAGAAGAGTCGTTGTCTTTCCCCTTTTGTTCTGCATGCGGTCCAGTCCGCCATCTTGAGTAACATCTATCCGACCCGCTTGTCCCTGCAGTTTTAGACAACAAATATTCTTTGAATCCTGACTTTTCCAGCACCTGCCCCCCTGGCTATATGGGGTCCATTTTAGGCAGGGCAGGGCTTAGATAGGATATATGGGACCCCAAATAGGCAAGTTTAGGTAGCAATAGAGGTGCCATAGTTAGGGCAGGCAAGGGTTTAGGTAGCTATAGGGAGCTATACAGGTAGACAGGGGTTAGGTGGGCTATGGGGCACATTTAGGTAGGCAAAACAAGTCTTTAATAGGTGGGCTATATATAAGCAGACAGCTTCACGTAGATTAGGGATATTCAGGCAGGCAGGACTTAGAGCTATATAGGTAGCCTTTAGGGGGCTATGAGGAGGCTAGGGGGCTATTAAAGGCTGGCTAGGGGGCTATAAGGCAGGCTAGGATGGTATAAGGCAGGCTCTAGGGGGTCTAGGCGGGCGGGCTTAGGGGGTCTAAGGCGGGCGGTTAGGGTGTATACGGCGGGCGATTTAGGGGGTATACGGGCGGGCGGCTTTAGGGGGTATACAGTCAGGCGCCTTAAGGGGTATACAGGCGGCTAGGGGGTATACAGGCGGGCTGGCTTAGGGGGTATACAGCCGGCTTAGGGCGGTTATACAGGTGGCTTTAAGGGGTTATACAGTGCGGCTTAGGGGGTATACAGCAGATTAGGGGGTAAACAGACGGCTTAGGGGGTATACAGGCGGTCTTAGGGGGTTATACAGGGGCGCCTTAGGGGGTATACAGCCAGCTTAAGGGGTATACAGCCGGCTTAGGGGGTATACAGGTGGCTTAAGGCGGTATACAGGGGCCGATTGGGGGGTATACACCCAGCTTAAGGGGTATACACCCGGGCTTAGGGGGTATACAGGCGGCTTGGGGGGTAACAGGCGGCTTGGGGGGATACAGCCAGCAAAGGGGGGTATACAGCGGTTAAGGGGTAAACAGGGCTGGGGGGGGTATACAGGGGCTGGGGGTTTACGGAGGCTTAGGGGGTTTATACGCAGGCTTAGGGGTATACAGCGGGCGGCTTAAGGGGAAAATCAGCCGGTTAGGGTGTAAAAAGGGGCTTGGGGGGGTTTCAGGCGGCTTAAGGGGATACAGCGGCTTGGGGGATACAGGGGCTTAGGGGGTTACAGGCGGCTTAAGGGGTATACAGGGGTTTTAAGGGTTTCCAGGGCTTGGGGGGGTATAAATGGAGGCTTAGGGGGTTATACATGGGGTTAGGGGCAAGAAAAATAATAAATAATTTAATCACCTCGGTCCACGTCCCCCCCCCCCCCCGGGGGGTGGTTGTTTGTTTGGTTGGTGGGGGGGTTGTGGCACCACGCCCACGTGACCAAAAGGCCCGGCAGGGGGAAATGGCAGAGTGGAGCGATCGGCGCTCCCTTTTGCTAGCTCCGGCCCGCGCCCGCCCCTTTTGAACCTTTTGGGGGGGGCCCCCGGGGGCCCAGAGGCGGGCACAAATGCGGGCCCCCGGGGACCCCCGCCCGCGCGTGAACTTAACAGTTCCCTGCCTGCGGGCCCAGGAGCGGGATTTTCCGGGGGGGTTGCAGACCAGTAACGCTCCCCCCGGGGGGCGGCCCCCCTGACGCAGGGGCCCCATAGCAACTGCTACCCCCGCTACCCCCCTTTTTCCCCCGAATAGATACTGTTTTTTTATTTGTTATAGTTTTTTCTTATCAGTTACCTTTAGTCACCCAAGGGACTTCATAAACTTTGATCCCCTTTTAGCAACTTTCCTTCCTTTTTTGTGTATCTATGTTTACTATTGTGTGTACATTTCTATTTGGCCCAGGAAGACCGAAATGCACGTAAGATAAATTATAACCAACTGGATACAAGCCTCTTGATGTCAAAGGACCACAAAAAGCACAGAATAGAGAAGAGAACTGAGGCAGTATAGAACAGACTAGAGAGCTGATACGGTATAGTCATATAACTGTGTAGGGAGCAATGGAAAGGAAAGAGCAGAGTAGAGAGCAGGAGTGATTATAGAAAAAGAAGAGTAGAGAGCAGAATAGAGCACTTTTTTCCCCAAATTTGGGGGGAAAATGAGGGTGTGTCTTATAGTCCAAATGTGCTCTCTCGGGCCGGCAGGAAGGTCAAGACGAGCGATGATGCGGGAAGCCGATGGTAGTATTTAAGGGATTAAACCCTGATGCCAGCTTCCTGCAGCATCGCTTCTCTCCAGGCTCCCGCCTGGGAGATCGCTGCACAGTGGCGGCATGCATCTGATCAGTACAGCCGGCAGCCGGTGCTAACAGCAGGGAAGGAACTGGCTCCGTTCCTGCTGTTAACACTTTAGACACTGCCGCCATCGCAGCCACAGCGTCT
The DNA here is from genome assembly GCA_025379985.1 of Phyllomedusa bahiana. Classification (NCBI taxonomy): domain Eukaryota; kingdom Metazoa; phylum Chordata; class Amphibia; order Anura; family Hylidae; genus Phyllomedusa; species Phyllomedusa bahiana. The sequence goes on along the minus strand of JAODAL010013431.1, from coordinate 67,307 downwards.
AGCTCCGATACGATCACCCCCCGCAATGTAATTCGGGGAGGGGGAGATCGGTTGCCATGGCAGTAGGAAGCCTCATGTAGGCTTCCGCAACTGCCATGTATGTACACCTGTTGCACCCATAGTATTGCTGTATATAGGACAAGGCATTCTGCCTCCTAGTGGTCAAGTACCATAGCGGGACTAAGTATTAATGGAAAAAAAAAAAAATATAAATATATATATATATATATATATATATATATATATATAATATTATATATATATATATATATATATATATATATTAAAATATTATTAATGTTTAAATAACTCCCCTTTTGCCATTTTACATATAAAAAAAATAAAAAGTTACACATATTTGTTATTGCCACGTCCGTAAAGGTCTGATCTACTAAACTATAACATCATCTATCCTGTACGCTTTAAACCACAGAAGAAAAAAAATTCCAAACGCCAAAATTGTGGGTTTTTTTTTTCATTTTTTCCCCAAAAAAATTGGAATAAAAAATTGATAAAAATTTTTTGATTTTACCCAAAAAAGGGGTCCCTTTAAAAAATGCACTTCCCCCAGGGACTTTTTTTTTTCAAATTCTTTTTTCCCCTTTTCCCCCTCAAAAAACCTAGGTGCGTCTTTTTTTGGCCCGCACCGAACATAAGACGCCCCTGGTTTTAGAGGGGGAAAAAAATGGGAAAAACAGAATTGACCAGAAAAATTAAAGGGAGCAAAGGAAAAAAAAAAGGAGAGCAGAGGGAAGGAAAAAAATTAAAAAAAAAAAAAAAAAATTTAAAAAAAAAAAAAAAAAAAATTAAAAAAAAAAAAAAAAAATTTTAAAAAAAAAATAAAAAAAAAAAAAAGCCAAACAAACAAAAAAAAAATTTAAGAGGGAGGTGTTTAACAAAAAAAAAAGCTGATAGTAGGGTGAAGAGCAGAGGTGATTGTAGAACTGAGGAAATAGAGAGGAGAAAAGTAAACTACTGAGTAGAAAACAGACGTGATAGATTATAGGACAGAGGAGAACTGAGAGAAGAGGTGATAACAGAATAAGGAACAGAGCAGAATGGAGAGCACGGGTTATAGAACAGAGTGAAAAGAGCAAATGCAAGTAAAAAAACAGAAATTATTATAGAGCAATGCAGAGTAGAGGAAAACATAGAGCGCAGAGGTAATTACACAACAGAGGAAACAGCAGAGGGAAAAGCAAAAGTGATTGCAGAGTAAAGCAGTAAAAAGTGATGATAGAATAGAGAAGAGTAAAAAGCAGAGGGGAATAAAAACAGAAACAAATTAAAATAGAGGCAGGATTTAAAAAAGGGGAACAGGGGGAGGAAAGGGGTTGGTTAAAGAATAAAAACCCAGATCAGGGGGGGAAAAAAAAAAGGGAGATAAAAATAAATAAAAGAAGAGAGCCCATGGAGGGCAAAGTGACGGGTAGAACAGGGGAAAAAAGCAAAAAGGTGAGTAAAAATATAGGGGAAGAGGAGGGAACATAGGTGATTACAAAATAGACAGCAGAATGGAGGGACTAGACTGTAAAGATGACTAAAATAAACAAGAAAGCAGAGCAGAAAGCAAAATAGATTATAGAACAGAAAATAGAGCAGAGGTGACAAAAAAAAGAGAAGAGAGCAGAGATGATTATAGGACAGTTAGAGGGGAAGGATTTGTTTTAAGTTAGAAAAAGGAGCAGAGGGGATTATTTTAGATATAGGGGAAAGGGTTATTATAAAAAATAGAGAGCGGAGGTGTTATAAAAATTTTTAGAATAGCCGGGACAGAGGTTTTTAAATAAAATTAAAATTTAAAGAGCAGAGGGGTTTTGGGGGGAAAATTGAGAGCAGGGGGGGAATTTATGGGAATGAATAGCGGCAGGGGTTTTATTTTTAAAATTTAGAATGGGAAAAGCAGGGGGGGATTATAGAATAGAGAGCAGAGGGGATTATAGAATAGAGAGCGGAGGTGATTATAGAATAGAGAGCGGAGGTGATTATAGAATAGAAATAGGGAGGGGTTTGATTATAGAATAAAAATTAAGACGGAGGTAAATTATAGAATAGAATAGAGGGGCTGGGGGGATTATTGAATGAAAGAGAGCAGGGGGGATTATGGAAAAAGAATAGAGACGGGGGTGATTTTTTGGGAATAAAAGGCGGAGGTGATTATAAAATTGAATAGAGAGGGGAGGTGATTTTGAATAGAGAGCAAGAGGTGATTTTGAATAAAATAGGGCGGAGGGGGTTTATAGAATAGAATAGGAGCAGAAGGGTTATAGAATGGGAAAACCAGGGGTTTGATTATAGAATGGGGAGCGGGAGGTAAATTATTAAATAAAAATAGGGGAAACAGAGGTTAAAAATTAAATGAAATAGGGGACCCAGGGGGGGGATTATAGAATAGAATGAGGCAGGAGGGGAAATAAATAGAATAGGAGCGGAGGGATTTTTTTTAGAATAGGAGAGGGTGAAAATGGGTTTGAATAGTGAGCAGAGGTTTTTTTAACAGAATAGGAGCAGAGGTTGATTATAGAATAGAATAAAAGGGGGGGGGCGGAGGTGATTATAAAATAGGGGAGAAAGAGGTGATTATAGAAATAGAATAAAAGGCGGAGGTGATTATAAAAATAGAGAGAGGGGTTTGATTACAGAATAAGAAGCGGGGTTTGATTATAGAATAGAATAGAATAGAGAGCGGAGGTGATTATAGAATAGAGAGCAGAGGTGATTATAAAAATAGAATATTGAGCGGGAGGTAAATTTTTGAATAGAATAGGAGGGAGGTGATTTTAGAATAGAGTGCAAAAGGTGATTATAAAATTTGAATAGAAAAGCAGAGGTGTTATAAAATGGGAAAAAGAGAGGAGGTGATTTTAGAATAGAGAGAGAGGTGATTTTAGAATAGAATAGAGAGCAGAGGTGATTATAGAATAGAATAGCGGCCCGGGTTTTTTATAGAATAAAATAAAAAGCAGGGGGGGTTTTATAGAATAGAATGGGAGCAGGGGGATTATAAAATTAGAATTGGGGCCCGGAGGTGTTTATTGAATACGGGGAAGAGGGATTATGGGAATAGTGAGCGAGGTGTTTTATAGAATGGGAATTTAGGGGAGCAGAGGTGATTACGAATAGGGCAGGGTGATTATAGAATCAAAATTTGGGCAGAGGTGAATTTTAGAATAGAATGGGAGAGCGGGGGTTTGTTTATAGAATAGAAAAAGAGAGCAAAAGGGGGGTTTTAAAATTAGAATAGAGAGCAGAGGTGATTATAGAATAGAATAGAGAGCAGAGGTGATTATAGAATAGAATAGAGAGCGGAGGTGATTATAGAATAGAGGGAGGGTGTTTAAATAGAAAGGAGAAAGGGGTGTTTATGGGAATAGAGAGCGAGGTGTTATGAATAGAAAAAGCAGGGGTTTGATTTAGAATAGAAAAAGCGGCCCAAGGGGTTATTATAGAATAAAATAGAGAGCAGGGGGGGATTATAGAATGGGATTAGAGAGAGAGGGGATTATATTTAAAATGAGAGCGAGGTGATTATAAAATTTTAAAAAGCAGAGGTGGTTTTATAAAATAGAATAGGGGAAAGAGGTTTTTAAAATTTTGAATAGGGGAGCGGGGGGATTTGGGAAATGACAGGGCAAAAGGGGGAATTTTTTAAAAAATAATAGAGGAGGGGGGATATAAAATAGCCTAGGAGCAGGGGGGATTTTTAAAATTTAAAAATAGAGAGCAGAGGTGATTATGGGAATTTGAAAGCAGGGGTAAATTAAAAAATTTGAAAATAGCGGACAAATTTTTATTATAGAAAAAAATAAAAGGGGCAGAGGTGATTATAGAATAGTATATAAAATTAGGGGTTTGATTTAGAATAGAAAGCGGGATTTTGATTTTAAAATAAAAAAGGGAAGAGTTTATTATAGAATAGAATAGGGCGGAGGTTATTATGGGAATTTGAAAAGGGAAAGAGGTGTTTTATAGAATGAATTTTGAAAAAAGGGGTTTGTTTAAAGAATAAAAAAGAAGGGGGTGATTTTAAAATAGATAGCGGACAGAGGTTAAAATTAGAATAAAATAGAGACGGAATTATTATAGAATAAATAGAGAGCAGGGGAATTATAAAAATAGAATAGAGAAAGAGGGGGGAAATAAAAATAAAATTAGAGAGCGGAGGGGATTATAGAATAGAATAGAGAGCGGAGGTGATTATAGAATAGAATATAGAGTAGAGGTGATTATAGAATAAAAAAGCGATGTGTTTAAAAAATTAAAATAGCGGACGATTTTAAATTATAAAATTTAGAAGAGAGGGGGGGGTTATTATAGAATGGGAATTTAAGGAGCAGGGGGTTGATTATTGAAAAAGAATATGGGAGCGAGGTGTTATAAAATATAAAGCAGAGGTGATTAAAAATAAAATAGGGGAAAAAGGGGGAAGGGTTATTTAGAAAAAAATTTAGAAAAGCGGAGATTTTTTAAAATAGAATAGAAGCAGGGGGAATTTTTTAGAATAGAATAGAGAGCAGGGGGGAATTATAGAATAAAATAGAAGCAGGGGGGATTATAAAAGAATATAGGAGAGGGGATTATAAAATTAAAAGAGCGGAGGGGATTTTAAATAGGCCCTAGAGGCAGGGGGGATTATATAATAGAATAGAGAGCAGAGGGGATTATAGAATAGACTAGAGGCTAGGGGTTTATAAAATTTGGAATAGAGAGCAGGGGTTTGATTATGGGAATGGGAAAAGCAGAGGTGATTTAAAATAGAATAGGGGAAAAGAGGTTATTTTTAGAATAGAATAGAGAGAGAGGTGATTATAGTTAGAATGGGGTGGAGGGGATTTTTAGAATAGAATAGAGAGCGGAGGTGATTATAGAATAGAGAGCAGAGGTGATTATAGAATAGAATAGTGAGCAGAGGTGATTATAGAATAGAATGGGAGCGGGGTTTTGGTTTAATAAAATTTGAATATAGAGCAGAGGTGATTTTTGTTTTGAAAGCAGAGGTGATTAAAAAAATAGAATGGGAAACAGGGGGTTTTTTATAGAATAGAATAGAGAGCGGAGGTTTTTATAGAATAGAGAGAGGGGGAATTTATAGAATGAATATGAGCAAGGGGGATTTTTGAAAGAGAGCGGGGTGATTATAGAAAAATTTAGGAAAAGGGGCAGAGGTGATTATAGAAAAGAGAGCAGAGGTGATTATAAAATTTAAAAAAAGCGGACGGGAGTTTAAATTATAAAAATAAAATGGGAGAGCGGAGGGGATTATTAATAAAATAGAAAGCAGGGGGGAAATTATAGAATAAAAATGAGAGCAGAGGGGTTTAAAAATAAAATAGGGGACCCAAAAGGGGATTATAAAATTTAGAATAGAGAGCAGAGGTGATTATAGAATAGAATAGAGAGCAGAGATTATTATAGAATAGAATAGAGAGCAGAGGGGATTATAGAATAGAATAGAGAGCAGAGGGGATTATAGAATAGAATAGAGAGCAGAGGGGATTATAGAATAGAATAGAGAGCAGAGGGGATTATAGAATAGAATAGAGAGCAGAGGTGATTATAGAATAGAAAGCAGAGGTGATTATAAAATAGAATAGCGGACAGAGGTTATTATAGAATAGAATAGAGAGCAGAGGGGATTATAGAATAGAATAGAGAGCAGAGGTGATTATAGAATAGAGAGCGGAGGTGATTATAGAATAGAATAGAGAGCGGAGGTGATTATAGAATAGAGAGCAGAGGTGATTATAGAATAGAATAGAGAGCAGAGGGGATTATAGAATAGAATAGAGAGCAGAGGGAATTATAGAATAGAATAGAGCAGAGAGTGTAAGCGTATAACAGCAAAGGTGAAAATAACATCAGCTCATCAGTATGCAGATCAGGATGAGAGAAATGTGACCACAGCCAAAAATAGTAACGAGCCTCAGTTCAGCACTGATTGCCGAATCCATCAAACAACATAGAAGAGCGGACAAGGAGATTATAAGAACTGACTAGAAGCCATTACTCAATGAAGAAATTCCTCAGGGAAGAAAGAAATAATGCAGATGGGATGGACAGGATCCATAATAATTTGAGGATGTCATAGACTTTTACAGGAATAAGTGGGAAGTCTGTGCTAAATATTCATATACTCGAGATACTCATGTCTAATTATTGTAACTTAGTGCCGACACACCAAGTAGTAGATATAAAGGAGTGTATAATATGACAGTATGAATGAAAGTCTTATACGCCAAACATTTTTACATGCTAACCATAGAACTCTATGGAGAGGCGGAAGGAGCTGAAAAGAGACAAACTTTTGTAATATATTGTTATCCACACGCCACTGTGATAGGGTTGCAGTGTGGGGTATGAAGAGTTCTTTAGGATTCTGAGGGAATGGGGGGGGGGGGGGGTTTTCAGTGAGTTGGGCCTTGCTATTATCCTCTTTACAGCACACATCAAAGGTAACAGGTTCCACTGTAGGGCAGTTTAACAGCATTATTCAAGTCCATTCCAACAATAACTTCAGTAAAAAATTAATGATAACAGCAATGCAATGGCTCCTGGCATTCACACAGTTTAATGCTTAACAGGGGGGTAATAAGCCACAGATACTGAGGGTTCCCCCCAGTATTCCTGTCACTCCTGACTGTGATTTCTGGCTGTTCCTTCCTGTCGGTGTGCATGGTGCGCACACACACAGACTCTGTCTTTATTCAGTGCTTACCTTTTTCTTGTCCTTCCCTTGGGAAGGGCCCCAAACTACCCCGAACCACCCTCCAACAAAAGTTCCGCAACTTCTGTCCCCCCCCTTTTTTTCAGCAGGCCAAAACACTATTTTTTACTGTTCTTTGTTGTACAACCAACCAGCTTTGGGCTGGTACTTTTGGCGCCCTCTAAGGGCAAAGGAAAAGTAACTATTTACATTTGATAAAAAGTGACAGAAAAGCTTACCCGGGTCCATTCCCCCCTCTGGATTAATGTCGCCCCTCGACATTCAGCAAAACAATAGTTGGGAAGTCCATGAAGTCTACTAATTTCTAAATTTAGTGGGGTAGGCTTTTTCCCTTTAAAAAAAGTTTTATCTCTTAATGTTTTGAGGGGTCTTCAACCCAAAAGTAACATGTCTTACGGGTTCCCATTTCCCCATTATAAACTGAGTACTATTTTCAGGCCTACCTCTATTAAAGGGGGGGGACAACCTCAACATTTTGAAAATAAATGGAACAATGTAAATTTTTAAAACTTTCTAACTATTTCTTAGCTACTTGTTGACATTCTCCTAAAAAAAAAAGAAAAAGAGCAAACAACAAAAACAATTTCAAGTAATAAATTACATTTTTATCTTCTGCTGGAATATTTTGACCATTTCAACCAGAAATTCCCTATGTCCATTGAACATCCTTTTAAACATTTTGTTCTTTCCAGAATTTGGGGGTGGGAAAGTACTTCTCAGGCTGTCTTACCTATCTGCGGGAAATAATACCTGTTTTAAAAACATTCTTGGTCCCCCGCCTCGGTTCTCCCAAAGTGTCAAAATCAGCATCATGGGTCTTTTTCTTTCTCTTAGGAAACCCTTTCTGTTGACAATTCTTCTGATGTTCTGTTTCATCATTCCTGAATTTCTAGTTCGGGTTTACTGCGGGTTCACCCTCTGGTTCACGTAATTGAAAACTCTCTAACTCAACAACTGGATCTACTATTTTTGGTCTTGAATCTTTCGTCGGGGTTTTGGTGTACTTTCTGCTTTTTCATATCATCAGAAACCCCTGGGGGCAAAAATTTCTACAGCTTCAGGTTTTAATCACTATTTTCTACTGGCATACGAAGCATATAGGTTGATTTTCCTCCCTGAGCTTTCTGAGTCTTTTCACAAGGGGCAATATTTTAAATTGCGTCTTTTTGAGGGCTTGTTTGGTGTGTTGCTTCAGGATTGGTCTCCTGGTGGTAGGTAGTCACAAGGTAGCAACGGGTTCCGATGCAAGAGTCGTCTTGTTCCCCTCCTTTTTCGGGGTGAAAATCAAAAACGGGGCTTTTTCACCTTCTTTTGACTACAATAGATTTTGTCTTCCCATTAACGAATTTTTTCCTGGTCCCCTTTTTTTTGGGTAATTTCTGACTAACAAAAACGGCTACCTGATGTAATTTGCTCCTTGACACTTCCTTCATAATGTGCTTTCTTTTACTCTGTCCTTCAGTAACAACTTTTGAAGCAATATTATAGCCTTGCCAGCTTTTTCCCATGCACAACATATTCTGGTAATTTGTGGGTCTCTGACACTGGATATCGAACATAATGAAAAGGTAATCTGGAAAACGCCAATAACGGGTAGGGGGAGTAATCTGTTGCTATCTTCGGCATTTAGGATGGACCATTTTTTAAGGATTTTTCCCAAATCTCTTTTCTTAAAGGGGGTAATCTTTAACGACATAAGCGATTGAAACTTCCCCCTTCCTTTACCTTGTGGAGGGTAAGGTTTGAGAACCTCTGTTTTCGCAATACTTTCCCAACTTGGCAAAGATTATTTAAAAACTTTCTTCCTTTCATGATGCGTTTTGTAAAATCCAAACTTTAATGAAATCTTTAAAATCTTTTCTGCTGCCGTTTTTCCGGATTTTTTGGTATGGGCTGGGCTTGAGCAAATCTGGTAAATGGTCCAAAACCACTAAGATGTTTCATATCCTCCTTTACACTTCTCAAGGTTAAAAGTCTATGGACACCACTAAGGGGTATGGGGTTGAAATGTTACCCATTGGTCCTTGTCGGTTTTTTGGGGGACGCTTGTCTTTAAACACCACACTCTCGGGTCACATAATGTTCAATATTTTTCGCAGATAGCCAGAAGAAACGTTCACGGGCAAGGTTCCTCCTAAACCCAAATGCCCCCACCCTTTTCTAAATTTCCCCTTAACACACCGAGGAAATTTTGGGAATCCCAACTGTGGGTTTTGGACCTTCTTGGGGAAAATTACCTTCAAAAAAGTTGTAATTTGGGGCCCTTCCTCAACAAGGGTTTGTAGGGGGAATCTTTTCCCTCCCCTTTCACTAGGGTGTCTATTTTGGTTGATTACTGGAGCCCCTTTTCCCAATGACTTTTCGTCTTCTTTCTGAGCTCTTTGATAGTTCTTTTGGAATTGACGGATTGAAAAATGAAAGCGGTTCCACACCCTTTTTTGTCCTTTCCACTTTTTATCACCACATTGGTGGTATTTTTCTCGCTGGACTTGTATCTTCTAGGGTACTCATCATACTTCCAAACTAACTCTTCAAGCCTGTTCATATTTTTTCGGTTTAAGGGCATTCTAGACAATACATCCATCAGCTTATTTTTTTCCTGGACGATATTTGATCCCGAATTAAAGTTCTAGTTCTGCCACCCACTCTGCCCAGTGCATGATTTTTCATATTTAGGGGACATGGTTAAAAGGTTTTTTGTCTGTGTAAACCACAAACTCGGGGCTGTACAAATAATCTCTGAATTTTCACAATAGCCCCACTTCAGGGCTAGGAACTCTTTTTCCAGAATGAGATGGTTTCTTCTCACTCTTCAAAGTTCTGGAACCTACCAATGACTCAACTTGTCATCTTACGTTGGTACAAGCGCTCCAATCCCACTTGTTGCATCACAATGAAGTACAAAGGGGAACATTGAAGCGGGTATCCCATGAGTGGTTTGACTAGACACTCAACTTTCCAGCCTTTTGTAAGGGGAGCCATGATAGGTTTTGGGGAAAAGGTATTCTTTCCTTTGGGGTTTGGGTCTCCCTTTGTTCAACTTTTTTTTCTTCTTGTTCATCACAGTTCCTCTAAAAGTCAAGGGACTGCAATTTTGGGGAGAAGTTCTAATTAACCCGGGGGTTTAATAAAAGGGACCAGACCTTTCTCAATTCTCCCACAGGGGAGGGGGGGTTTGTTTTCAATCCTCAGGGGGCAATTTCACTGGCCAATATATCCATCTCCAAAACTTTTTTTTCCCGGGAACCTGACTTTTCTTTTAAACATTACACTTCTTGGGCATTTGCCCCCCCAAATTTTCGGGTATCGCTCAAGACAGTTCCACATTCTCTAGTTTTTCAAAAATGTTTACTGTGTATAAATTTGCATCTAGGTAGGGTTTGACAAATTCATCCTCAGGCCCCCCATGCAGACTCCAGCTTCTCGGGAATTTCCCGCGGGGCAAACTAGCCAAAAGGGAATGGGGATCCATATACAATCCCCGGGGTGATAAATTTTTTAATGGCCCGGGTTTTTCTTCTACAAAACCTTGGTGTAGGCCTTGCTTTTCCCGGATGAGAACATATACTTCCTGACAAACTGCTACAGCTTGGGTCTTTGGGATTGGGTGACGGGCAGGGATACCCCCTGGTTTTGCTCTCTTAATCACAGCAGATTCAGTTCCCCTCCCCTTTTTTTGACACAGACTTGGGGATGAATAAATACTTGACTTTCTGAAACCAACCCCGTTATGAGGTCTTTAAGGGACTCTTTTACTTCCTTTTTGTATTGGTTTGCAGGACCCAGCTCTTTTTTATGGGGATAGTGTCCTTAAAATTGATTTTATTGGGGTGGGAATACAACCTACACAAATCATCCTTTGGGGGAAAACATGACCTCCTTCTTTACATTTGTCTCACTATCTGTTTTCTTCGCATCAATGCCAAGAGACACGGGGGGGTCCCATGTTCCTGGAGGACATTCCCTCTCAGGGCCAAAATGTTTAACACTGGGGGTTTTGGGTTGTGCTCACCCGGAAAAACGAACTGGGCCCAAAATTTTTTGGGGACACTGGTTTTTGTACTTCAAGGGGGTCCAATACAATTTTTTGGTCCAACCTCACCACCTTGAGGGGTTCAAATAAACAGGCCTTTTTTTCAAACCCACTGTAAGGAAAAGTCACCAACTCACCTGTAAAAGATCCTTCGGGGAAACTGTTTGGATCTGTCACAAACAGCTTCTCTTGCTTCCTTTCGTGGTCCCCCCTCACACCCCCAAATTCATCCTAAAGGCGGTGTTACTGGAATAGTAATGGGGGCAGAGCTACTTTATTCTCTAACCCTTCACTTGGTTTTTTTTTCATTATCTCCACAACGTTTTGGGTTCTTTGTCAGGTAGGGGAAAGATGTTGTACAGAATCTACCAACGGTTAAGAACTTCGTGGTCACTTCCTCAAACACATTAAAAAGATGTTTTCTTCTCCCCACATTGTCATTTGACAAAAGGCACCCAAAAACCAAGGTATTTTCTGTTTTGGGAGTGACTAAAATCCTTCAACCCACCATAAAGGTTCTCTGTCTGGGTTTAAACCCCCCGTCCACAAAATTCTCCAGGGCCTATAAGTGCTTCCACTACCGGATTTACATGAGGGAGATAGTGTTTCCCATCCTTCATTAAATATGGCCTGGCCGATCCCACAGACTTTAAAAAAGCTCCGTTTTAATTTTCATTGTTTAGGGACTTTTTACCAATAACTTAGAGTCTGTTTTGGGTTTTCATGATATTTTCTCTCTTGACATAAAAATAAGCTGCCCACTGATCGTGACATGATGCTTTCCCCATTTAACTGTTTGGAAGGCACACAACCCGGGGGGAACTGGCCAGCTGTTCTTCATCCTGGATGGGATTAGGATGAACGTTTCTGGTTTGGGACTGCCTTTGTGTAATTTCTGGGCCCCCCTCCCCACAAACCCCTGCCTTTTTCTGCTTGAATCTTGGGACTCTAACTCTTTTTCATAATGCCCTCTTGACCCCCAAATTTTGACAGGGGACAACAGTAACTATCTTATTGGGGTCTTGGCCGGCCCCACATCATTCTTCTATTCTGGAAATTAACCCCCTTCCTTGTGTTTTATTGGGGGGTTTTTATAAAGCTTTATCCTCTGTTCCCCAAGAAATTTTACTCACTACTTTCCCCCATTGTGTCCACTGTTTTTTCCCTTAAAAAGGTACCCGGGTGATTTGAGGTGGATGGGCAAGAGGTTCTTCCTCCCCTTTTCCCTTTTGGGTGCACGCTCAGGGTCAATTTTGGGTTTCTCTTTTTGCATCTTTCCTTTAACCCTTCTTTAGCTTTTTTTCTCTCTCTAGCCAAGACTAGCGCCTCATTTATCTTCTCAATAACACTTTATCTGAATAAAAGGGGCCCCAAGTACGTTTACGGAACTTGATTTCCCCTAAGTAACCCTGTCCCCCATTGACCCAGGAACTTCTTTTAACTAGCCCCCCCATCAAACCTCCCTTACCCCCCTTTTTCTCTGATGCAAAAAAACAGTTTTTTTTTTTGGTCAATGGGTCTGAACAAGAATCTGAGGGGGCTCTTTTTTGGTCTTGAGAGATGTTAATCAGTTTTTGATACAAATCGGTGCTTTTTTTCCTTTTAATGCCCTTTTTATTTTTCTTTAAATGGGGCAAGGTTTAGGTTGGTCTTCATCTTAAAATTTCCTGGATCAACCACTAATGCTTTCACTACCGCCTAAAAAATCTCTCTCTCCCGATACCCCTTGTGTACCCAAAACTATCTTGAATCGGTTAGTGTAAGCAGTCCTCTTTTGTTCTCTTTCCAAATTTTTGGCCCCAATTATTTTTTAATTCTTTGCGGATGGTTTTTTCCTTGGGCTGGGTTTATCTTTTTTATGTCGGGTTTTTGGGGCAATTTGGGAAATTTTCAGGACTGACCCCCCCTCAACTGTCTTTCAGTTCCTCACTACTTTTTAAAGCAATTAATTTTGGCTTTTGCCCCTTCACTGTTCAGTTGGAAAATTCAAATTTCTGTTTCCTAAAAGTTTCTGTTCCCCACCCCAAAAAAGTCAATAAAAATGATTAGTTCTGAAGAAAGCCAACATAGCATCCTCTTTCCCCATCCCCCCTCTATCCATTAACGATTCAGGGGTTAAAAAATCGGCGATTTTTCAGAGCAAAATGGGCCTCTGGGATTTCATAAATCTTGCAACTGTTCCTAGTTCCATAGGCAAATGAGCGAACCACTATCTTTTGATTTCCCTCCAATCCATGGTGAAATTTGTGTGGATTTTCTTTTGTGCCGTGACCCTTTAAGATGGTTTAAATTGCTGCAGGCACTCGTGCCTTTTCTGACAGTTATCTGTCTGCGGGTTGATGGGTTTGGGGCAGTAGCTTCCCCCAATTTGGCTTCCCCCTTGCCCGGGGGGGAAATCACTGGCGGGGGAAAAGGGGGTGAACCTTTTCCCCTGCGCTGCGAAATCTTCCGTCCCCCGCTCTGTCTGGCCCCCGGGGAACTCCCCCAGGTTGCCTGAGGGGGCCCCACTTTAGGGGGTTTACCCCTGTTTTTTCTTCGATTCCCTCAAAATCCCCTACGGGCCCCCAAAATGTTACCACACCCACTGTGATAGGGGTTCAGCGTGGGGTATGAAAGTTCTTTAGGATTCTAGGGAAAATGGGGGGGGTTTCAGGATTTTGGGCCCTTTTTCTTATTCTTTTCAGCACATTCAAAAATTTTAACATTCCACTTTAGGGGCATTTTTTTCATCCCCTTCTCCATACGTAAAATTCAGTAAACATCAATGATAACACAAACAATGGTCCCCGGCATTCACACAGTTTAAAAATGCATTTAAGGGGGGGGAATAAATCACAGATACCTGAGGGGTTTAACCCCCTCATATCCCGTCACTCCTGACTGTGATTCGGGTGCTCTTCCTTCCTTTTGCAATGGCTGCAGCACACCAGGGCTCTTCTTTTACTGTCGGGGGCTCTACCTTCTTCTGTGTCCTTCACTCTGTGGCATGGGCCAAACTACCCGAATCCACTCATCCAACAGTGCTCCACAACTTCTGTCTCTCCCTTTTTCCAGCATGCCCCAACACAGGTTTTTCTGTTTAGTCCTGGCTGTACAACCAACCTGTTTCTGGTACTTTTGGGCCCCCTAATGGCAAAGGAAAGTAACTAATTTACACTTGATAAACAGTGACTAGACTTACCCCGATACAATATATTTTTATAGAAATATAGCTGATTTAAAAATTTTCTGGCTTAATTAAGTTTTGGAGAGGAGAGGGGGGAAAAAGGGGGGCAAACCTTTCAAAAAAAAAAAGTTATATATTTAAAAAATTTTTATATATATAAAAATTTTAAATATGTTTTTTTTTTTATTTATATATATATTAAATTATATATATTAAAAAATAATATTTTTATAAAAATAAATTTTTTTAAAAATTTTTATATATATATTTGTGTGTTGTGTGTTTGTTGTCCCCTGTACTGGGTCCAGGTTACATGCTGTTAATAAAATTCTAGGAATTTGGGGTGGGGGGGTAAGAAGAGGCATAACCTTTGCAATATATCTTTTATACATAGGGATCAGGTTATATGCTGCCCATAGAAGTCTATGGAGAGGAGGCAATGGCGGAGGAGAAACAGAGGCAAAACTTTTGTAATTAAAAATTTTAATATATTTTACTGAAGATTTGTTTTATTGCCCAAGTTATGGGAGAGGGGAAATACTGAGGAGAGATTAAAAGTAGAGAATTCAGCAAATAACTTTAGTAAAATAAATCCACCCCAGTCTGGATCACAACTTAAACTGCTCATTACTCATATAATGTTCTCCATGTTGCTGCTGCTATTTCTGTGGGTGTGCTAAAGAGATTTAGGGGAGCAGGATCTCCTTTTCTGTCTGTGCAGTGTATGGGAGACATCATAGCAGCTAGTCTGCTATAGAGATACAGGGGATTAGGATCTATTCTACTGTGTGTGCAGCTTATGAGAAACATCATAGCAGATATCCTCGACCCACTGGTCCAGTAATACCAACCATGCTGCTTCTCAGGGTGTGCTGTAGAGATATAGGGAAGCAGGATCTCCTCTTCTGTGTGTATAGGACATGGGAGATATCATAGCATTTAGTGTTCTCCCACTAGCCCAGTACTGCTCTATAATGTCCTCCATGCTGCTTCTGAGGGTGTGCTATAGAGATATAGCGAGAAGGATCTTCTCTTCTGTGTGTGTATAAATGGGAGACATCATAGCAGCCAGTCTCAACCCACTAGCCCAGTACTGCTCTATAATGTCCTCCATGCTGCTTCTGAGGATGTGTTATAGAGGTATAGGAGAGCAGGATCCCCTCTCCTGTGTTTGGGAGACATCATAGCAGCTAGCCAACACCCACTAGCTCCGGGACCACTGAAAAATAAGAAATAGAGCGAGCAGATAGGAAGAGTAGGCAGAAATAGTACTACTTCTCATGTACACAACAGAGCTTATCCTGAAAAGTTATGCTTTTAAGCATTGGTTAAAAGAAGAACATTGTTTTTTTTATGCACAATTGAAACATGCACTTAGAGTAAAATGGAAAAATGATATTTTTGAAGGTAAAAACACATTATGATTGTTATGATATTTTGTATGAACACAAGGATTAAAGGTTACGGTTAATAAATCATAATTGTCACTTCACAAAATTACAAAGATTGAATTGAATTGAATAGAAAAGTAAAAGCTTCCAGGATTTTGGTCCAATAATTTATGGGGTTTTTTTTGTTGTTTTTCTTACTTCAGCTCACCATGTTACCCAATCTTTAACCTGTAAAAGGCTTTATTATTCTGCAGTGAGGTTTTTTAAAATGAAATGGAAAAACAATGCGCTGTGAGACAAATGCAAAATCAATGAAGGAGATCTGGCATATGTCTCTTAGAAAGTCCAAAATTGACATTGGACAGATGTCATTAGATATCCTTAATGCATTTTTCATTTAGGAATTCATGTGAATCCAACTCTTTATTTCAGATGCTATTTCTAAAACCATAGGAAAAAAAGAAACCAAAATGGTTTCATGGCGCAGTATAATATTAAAACTGTAATGACTGTTGTATAGTGGGTTTTATGGTGGCCACTAAGGAAAATGATGCTGGTTAAGAGATGGCCGGACAGTGCATGGGACTTTTCTGACCTTCTGAAATACCAGCTGAAAGACACACAAAAAAAAAAAAAAACAGGAAATAAGAGGAGGATTATTTTAAAAATAAATATAATAAAAAAGAAAAAAATTAGTGTGATAAAAATCTTATTAAAACAAATTTTTAAAATATTCAAGGGGTTTTTCTCACTAAATTGATTCATCTTAAACCACAGTCCTGTTTTTCGGTTTCATTTTGAATTCATTTGGGCGTGTTTTACTGGCTTCTACTAGGCTGCAGAAAAAGCCAGGTCTGTAGCTTTTGGGCGCCCTTTCCGGGAAAGCTAAATCGTCATACAAGAGGGGATATCAAAGGAATAAATAGGGAACATGTTAAGGGGACACATTTTTTGCAAAGTGCCCTTTTTTATTTAAAGATTTTTAAACTTTAAAAAACCAGTGACCCCTGTAGGGAAAAAAAAACCCCCCTTTAAGATTTAGGATGACATGTATGAACGTTGGCGCTGACAGGTCAGTTCTAAATAGTTTTGTGGTAGTATAGAATGTGCCAGAAATGTAAAGAACATGTTCTTCTGCAGGTCATAATACAGGGCAGTGTAAAAGACCAAAAACCAAAAAAGTCCTGGGCCCGGGAACCCCCCTTTAAACCGGGCTGGTTGGCTGTTCTTTTTGCAGGTCCAAAAATTTCAGGTGCCAAATGTAGAGCCAATACCCAAAATTTTTGGCCAGGAAAACCACCTTTTAACCCCCTTGGTCGGTTTTCGGGGTTTTTTTTCTTCGGGCCCCCCCCCCGGGGCAGTGTAAAAGGCCAATACCCAAAAGTTTTATTCCGGGCCCACCCACCTTTACCCCCTGGTGGGCTGTTCTTCTGGGTCATAAAAAACGGGGATAGTTTTAGAGCAATACCACAAGTTTTGGGCTCGGGAAAAACCCCCTTTACCTGGTTTTGGTTTCTTTTTTTGAAAGGTCAAAATTTAAAAGGGCAGGTTAGATCCCCAAAACCCACAAAAGTCTGGTTTTCCAGGCCCACCCTTTACTGGAAAAATTTTGGTAAGAGTTCCCCCAGGGCAGGAAAGATTCATTTAAAAAAGGGGTGAAAAGGGGGCCAAATTACCAAAGTTGGCTCGGCAAAACCTTTCCCCCTGGTCTGTTCTTCTCAGGTCTTTACTTAAAAAGGGATTTTAAAGAAAAAACCACAAGTCGGGTTTCAGGCACCCCCCAATTCCCTGGTCTGGGCGGTTTTCCCCCCCCTCGGTTTCATACAAACAGGGCCCGGTTTTAGAGCCCTTTTCCACAAGTCGGGGCTCAGGAAACCAAACCTTTATCCCCTGGCTGTTTTTCTGCAGGGGCAAAAACATACAGGGCAGTGGGGGACCCAAAATTACCAAAGTTTTGGCTCAGAGCACCACCAAAATACCCTGGTCGGGGCTGTTTTTTCGAAAGGTATATACATACGGGCGGCGGGGTAGAAGCCAAATACCCAAAATCTGGCTCAGGCACCCCCTTTTTCCCCTGGTTCTGTTTTTTTCTGCAGGTCATACATACGGGGGCGGGTTGTAGGGCCAATACCAAAAGGGTCTGGCCAGGAAACCCCTTTTTCCCCCCTGGTCTGGCTGTTTTTTCCGGGAGGTCATACATACAGGGCAGTGTAGAACCCAAAACCACAAGTCGGGCCTCGGGCCCACCACCTTTTCCCCTGGTTGTTCTTCTGCGGGGCCCTATTAAAAGGCGGGGTGTAAGCCAATACCCACAAGCCCGGGGCAAAGGCACCACCTTTACCCTGGTCTGGCGGGTTCTACTGCAGGTCTTTCATACGGGGCGTGTAGGGGCCAAAAACAAGGTCTGGCCAAGGCCCCCCAACCTTTTAAAACCCGGGGTCTGGCTTTTTCTTTTTTTGGCAGGCCATACTAAAAGGGCAGTGTAGGGGCCAATACCAAAAGGGGTTTTGGGTTCCAGGCCCCAAACCCGTTAAAAACCCCTGGTCGGGGCCTGTTCTTTTGGGAGGCCCATACAAAACAGGGAAAGTGTAGACCCAAATACCACAAGTCTGGCTCAGGCACCCCCCTTTAAAACCCTTTGGGCCCCCGGGGCGGTTTCTTGGGGAAGGCCCTTTAAACATCCGGGGGCTTGAAAGGCCCAAAAACCAAAAGTTGGCTCGGGAAACCACCTTTACCCTGGTCGGCTGTTCAGGGAAGGTCAACATACAGGGCATTAGAGCCAATCCCATAAATTTCTGGCTCAGGCCCAAACCCTTTTTAACCCTTTGGTTGGTTTTCTTTGCGGGTCATACATACGGGGCAGTGTAACCAAAAAATTACCAAAGTTGGGCCCCAAGGAAAACCCGAATTAAAACCCTGGTTCTTTTTCCCCCCTGCGGGGCCCAAAACTTTACGGGCAGTGTAGACCCAATACCAAAAGGTCGGGGGCCGGGCACCCCCTTTTAAATTTCCCCCCTGGTCGGGTGTTCTTTTCCCAGGTCATACAAAAGGGCAAGTGAAAGACCAAAAACCACAAGTCAGCTCAGGCACCACCTTTACCCTGGTCGGGGGCTGTTTTTTTTGAGGTCAAAAAACCCGGGCAGTTTTTGACCCAATCCACAAGTCTGGCTCGGAAACCCCACCTTTACCCTGGTCTGGCTGTTCTTTTCTGCAGGGTTCATAAAAAAAGCATGTAGGCCAATACCCCAAGTCTGGCCCCGGGGCACCCCCTTTTAAAAACCTTCCCTGGTAGTTGTCGTTTTTTGCAGGTCATAAATACAGACCAGTGTAGACCCCAATACCACAAGTTTTTGGCCCCCCGGAAACCCATTTTTTAACCCCTGGCCCCTGGCTGTTTTCTGTTTTTTTTTTGTTTCAAAATATTAAACCCGAGGGGCCCAAAATTTTTTTCATGTTTTGATAGAAATGGGGGCAAAAAATTTGGGGATTTTTTTGGGGGGGGGGGAATTTCCAGGGTAGTGTATTCCCCTTTTTTTTTGCAGTAGTGGGGCCGCGGGCGGCGGTCTGTGGGGTGTTACTTGTAAAAATTTAATGTGTGCCGCCCCCCTGCCAGTGGAAAACCCAGGTTTAAAATTAGGGTTTTTTTCAAAAAGGGTTTTTGTGTGCAGAAACCCAGTTAAAAATTTTGGGTGTAAATATTGTTTAACCTATAGGGGAAAGGGGGGGGGGTGCTTCCATTTTTTGGGTTTCTTTTCCCCCCCCCACTCTCACGGGCTGTCATAAGAAGGGCGGGCTTGCGGTTTGGGGTGTTTTTTTTTTTTTTCCCTCTCGAATAAGGGGAGGTGGGTTTAAAACCCAGTGGGGAGGCCAGTTTGGGTTTCGTTTGAGAGGTAAAAAGATGAGAAGGATTTTTGCCCGTTTTTGAGACAACTTTTGAAAGGCGTGGGGGGGCCTTAAACATCTTTGTTAAAAAATTTTGTAAAAACGAGAGTCTCAAAGTTTTTTCATGTATAAAAACCACGTCGGGCTCACCAACCCCCCCTTTTTCCCCGGGTCTGGCTTTTTTCTTCTGCGGTAAATACTTACATGGGGGTGTAAAAGCCAAAAACCACATGGTTGGATCTGGCCCCCAACCTTTACCCTGGGGTTTGTCATTTTGAAGGTCATAACATACAGGAAGTTAAAGCCAATCCCCAACCCAACCCTGGTTGGGGCCACCCCCTTTTACCCGGTTCTGGTTTGTTTTTTTCTGAGGTATACAACGGGAAAAGTGTAGACCCCAAAAACCCCACAAGTTCTTTTTTTCGGGGGCCCATTTTCCCCGGTCTGGGGGGGGGGGGTTAAAAGGGGGGGGGGAAACCCCTTGGGTACCCTACCCTTTCCGGTCTGGGTGTTCTTCTGCGGGTTTCTTACATACAGGGCGTTTTGGGCCAATACAAATTTCTGGCTCAAACCCCCTTTTAAACCCTGGGTCTGGGGAAAACTAACTGTTCCTGCGGCGGGGAATTTGGCTGCACAGAATCAAAAAATGGGGTCAACTTTTTTATGAATGTGGGTGAACCCCCCCCCAAAACCCCCCCCCCAAATTTCCCTTGTCGCTTTAAAAAAAGTGTCTCGCCAGCACTTATCTTTGCCAAAGTTTAGGTGGGGAGGGGTTCTTTACATCTATAGAACTTATCTATACAGTTTTTTTGATCCCAAAGATAATAGTGAACCCCCGGGTTCTTTAACAGGGCCCCTCCTTTATCTGAAAACTTTTCTCTAACTAAGTTTTTTGTTTTTAAAAAAATTTAAAGATTAGTTGCTTCCAGACACAAATTTTAAATTTTAAATTTTAAAAATAGGGGAAAAAGGTTTACGGGGGCCATGTAAAAAATTTTGGCCCAAAACAGCTATGGCCCAAAATGTTTGATGAATAGTTTGTGAAACAATTTCAACAATTACTGTTGAATTTTACATTTTACCCCCTTAAGGGGACCTTTTTTTTGGGGTTGACACTATTTATGTCCGGGGGAATTTCAATGAACAGGAGGTGGCTCCTTGGCCCCACTTTTGAAAGGAATTTTGCATGACCTTCCCCGGGAAGGAACGGAGTCTAAGGGGCCCCTTGTTTTTCCCGCCGGGCCCCCGAAAGGGCGGGACAGATTTTAAACGCGGGGGAAACACCCGGGTCGTTACCCCGACGCAGGAATAGGGTGGAGGCCAAAGCAGAGTAGACAAGTGCCGACCAAAACCGGATTTAAAAGCGGGAGGAAGGGGGCCAGGCGGAAACATTGGTGGCAAAATAAGGCCCTTTTATTTTTTACTTTTTTTGCCTTAGGAAAAATTTAAAACTCTATAATTCTCTATTATAAAACACAAAACAACTTTTATTATGTATAAACTTTAACCTCTATACACACTATTTAAAAACCTGTTTTCTAACCTCACCTTTTAAACCCTTTTTTTCCCCTTCTGAAGGAAGGAATAGCTCCCTTTTTTTATTATCAAGTCTGGTGGAAACCAAACCCATTAAAAAGGAAAGCCCTTTATGTATTTTACATCAATTTACTTTAAATCCAGTAAAGGGGTCCCAAACCCCCTACTTGGGGAGTCGTCCCTAATCTAATGGCACAAAAAAAAAAAGGCCCCTTGTGACTTCCCCCTTCAGCGGGTGACACTTGTAGAAAGAGGTTTATGAAATCCCCATTTTAAAAAGATTCTTTCCGAAACCCCCCTTCCAAAGGAAAAGGGCCTTGTTCAGGTAGAAATAATTTAACACAAGGACCCCGACTTAAGTTGGGCCCCTATATTGGTTTCCCTTTGTCACTGGGGCCCTTTTTTTATTTCTAAAAAATACCCAAGGAATTATTTTGTGAGAAAATTAAAAGTTTTAGTAATATTTAAAGCAAATTTTGCAAGGGTTTTGGTAGAAGGGCCCCATATTGTAAACTCAGACATGGGCCCGGGCCTTTAAAGCCAAAAGTATTTTTTTAAAAACAGAGGTTTCAAATTTATGGAAACAAATTTAAATTTTGTTTTAACCCGTATTGGATTTTTTTTTTGACCATAAAATATTTTTTGTTTGATGGCCCCTTTTTTCCCAGATAAAAAAGGGGCGCCATGGGAACCCGTTTTGCGCCCAAATTTTTTCTAATTTTTTTTTAGGTTGGTGGGAGGATGCTATTTTTTTTTCTGAAATTTTTAAATATTCCCAGATGGATTTTTTTTTTGGGGGCGCTTTATTGTTGTTTTTATTGATTTTTTGGGGGTGGTTTGTGAAAAAATTTTTCATGGAAATTTTTTTCTAGAATCCAAAGATAATGGAAAAAAAGGGGAGAATTCACGTTTTTTAAAATTATCGAGAGAAAATAAATTTTTTTGGGTCTTCAAATTAGTTGGTGGGAAAACCAAAGTAGTTTCAGACAAAAGTTTTTTCGGGGAAAAAACGGGTACCAAAAAGGGTTTTTTAAACCTTTTCTAGAGGCCCTCCACCTTCTCAAAAAAGGGAATCCCCATAAGGCCAATTTTTTAGGGCTCGTAGGAAAATTTTTACTTTAGAGGGGTTTTAATGAAGAATGTTTTAAAATTAAATGCCGTTTTCAGGAAAGGGTTATCCAAAAAAAAGTTTGGGGGAAAGGGGTTTAACAGGGCTTTCACCAGTACAGAAGGGGCATTTTTAATCGTTTTTAAAAAAAAGAAAAGGAAAAAAAAATTTTAAATTTTTTGGGAAAAGGTACCTTTGATGGGGAGAGCCAATGAAATGGGGAGGTAACTTAGAAATTTAAAAACTCTGGCATACTAGAGAAAGGGGGTTCTAAACGGCATTACCCCAGCTCCCCCACCCGCTGCATAATCCCAAAAAAGCGTTTCGAAAAACCATGTTTTGATTCCAAGAAGGAAAACCCTTTATCCATTTCCTTTTTAAAATTTTATTTACTTTTAAAATTATCCAAATTTAGGTTTTAAATTTCAAAACGATGGGAAAAATTACAAAAATTTGTAACATATATTAGAAAAAAAGGGAATCCGAAGTTTGGGGGTCCGAAAAATTCCCGGGCCCTTTAAAACAAGGACGGCTAAAAATCTCGTGTGCGATGCACTCCTCAAGACTAGACGGCATACAGCTGGCTGCTAGGTCCCAACGCGCCTCTGGCGCGGTCACGCAGTGTTTCGGGGGACACTCCCCCTTTCACAAGCGTGAGGTAATCCGCAGCTGAACTTCTTATATACTGTTACTAATTATATCACATGTTAAAACATACAACAACGATACAACTATCACATTTAAAAACAACATAGTAAATCTCAAGATAAATATGTTACTCACAGCGGCTAGGATAAAATTAAATCCAACCTATACCATTATTCCTTACTATGGTTACTCGCTACCTAGATAAACTTTCAAACAGTTATTTTAACGGCATTCAATTAGCTCACTAAAGTGTAGCTAGCCTACTGAACAGCAGATAAAACGTTGGGACCTATTACCATCCTATTTATCATAAATAAACCTTCCATTGGCATTCCTTATTGAGTCCTTTAGGTGATAATGTTTCAAGCCTATAAATACAATAAACTTCACGCTGAAGTAATTTAAGCGTGATCTGTTCCTGATCGCTACCTTGGACTTCTTCAATAATGCACCAACGTAACTCAGATACTTGATGCCCATTCTCATGAAAATGTCTTGCCACAGTTGACTGCATAAATTTACGTGATTTCTCACTCTCTGCCTTACGCTGCTGATCTATTTTAGTTGCATACAGACGAATCTGTGATTTATGCTCATTGAGCCTTACTCGCATCATCCTCGATGTCTGGCCAACATAGCCCTTACCACAAGGGCACTTTAAGAGATAAATTACATTTTTCGTTGTGCAGGTGAAAAAACCTCTTACCGGAATTTGATGGCCTAACATGGGGTGCATAATGTTAGGCCCTTTAATGATGTCATGGCAATTTTGACATGATAGGCATGGATATGTGCCCCTCTTTTGTGTGTCAAGAAATGTTTGACGCAATTTCTTCCTATCCAAATCAGAGTGGGTAATGTAATTCCCAATAGTCTTACCCCACTGGTAAATAAATTTGGGGTATTCCCGAAATAAGTGACCATACTTAGGGTCATTTTGTACAATATGCCAATATTTACATATGGTTTTAGAGACTAAAACAATCATAGGTCATAGAAAATCCTCGGCTGTGAGTAGTATATTTATCTTAAGATTTACTATGTTGTTTTTAAATGTGAGATTTGTATCGTTGTTGTATGTTTTAACATGTAATATAATTAGTGACAGTATATAAGAAGTTCAGTTGCGGCTTACCTCACGCTTGAGAAAGGGGGCGTGTCCCCCGAAATGTTGCGTGACCGCGTCCGAGGCGCGTTGGGACCTAGCAGCCAGCTGTATGCCGTCCAGTCCTGAGGAGTGCATCGCACGTGAGATGTTGGCGTCCGTGTCTTAAGTCTGGACTTTCGGATCCCACTTCGGATTGCAGGTTCTAATATATGTTACTAAATTATGTAAGCTTTCATCGTCTTGCAATATTACGCTATAGGTGATGATATTGAAGTAAATATATATTAAAGGAAATTGGATAAAGTATCCTTCTTGGAATCAGATGGCATGATTTCGAAATCGCTTGTTAGGTATACTTAGAAGACATTAGCACATTCTGAAGACAGATCCAGTATTCTCTGAGGTGATTCCTAAATACCATAGTGTCACTTATAGAAGAGGAAAAAATCTTAGGGATGAATTTGTGCATAGTTATTTTAATGGAAAATGGCAAAAAAACATGGTTACAGTCTCCGGTGGAAGGCTCATATCCCTGTGGTAACTGTTCATTCTGTCCATTTCTATGGAAAACTAAAGATTTAATCCTCGTGATCAGAGACGATTTGAGATAAGACAATTCATTAACTGTAACCAAGGGGTGATTTATGGGTCGGATTTGCCCAGACGGAAAAAATCCGTCGGCCAAATCGGGTACAAAATAAGTTCCACGCCATTTTGGAAGATTTCATGGAAAATAGGGCTGCTTAAACGGGGCATCTGAAACATATCGGAAATGTGCCGCGGATGTAGTATTTGTGCAAAAGGATGGATTAAATTTTCACTTCTCAATTCCCTCCTGGCCCCATGCTCACTTCACCTTTCCATGTGTTAGCATGTGTGGTAATCCGTGGGCCACGGTTACTATCTTAACACATTGGGATTATTTGCAATTGATTTTCAATGATTTGTATTTACATGGAAATTTTGTAAATCGTTCTGAAAACCCTTTGTGAACGGGCCCTAAGTAAAACCGGGGGGTGATTTATGGGGTAGTGTATTCCCCAAGATCTATGGGGGGAAAAAACCCATACAGGAGTTTGTCGTCGGACTGAAAATTGAGTTTTTAAAAAACAAAGGTGTACCCCCTGGGGAACAATTTTGGAAGTAAATAAGGGTGAAAGGGTGCTAAATTCTGGGGTTCTGTGTGAAAGTGGGGGAAAGAAAGGGCGATTGGATGTGTTTTGTTGCGGAAGGGATTAGGGTTTTTTTTTTTTTCTTTTTTCAATCCTCTGCCCCCCCCCCCCCCAAAAATCTGCTCCAGTTGTCTGTTTTTGTGTTTTGAAATGATGTAGGTATTATGGGGCCCACGGTTTATTTAACAAATTTGGGGATATATGATATTTTTTTGTGATGAGGGGGTTTTGTTGGCAGCTGAAACATATGAATATATGCACTCGCGTTATTGTGGCGAGACGCAGCTCGGGAGTAGATTACCATCTATTCATGTATACTTTTATTTATGTATAGATTTATTGTTTCTGCTCGCTGCGTAGGTTTTGTGCTAACTTTAAAAACAATATAGGCAGTACAAATGTATGCAGATGCAATAGAGTTTGAATGTACTAACATTTCTGCATGCTCCCATTGTGACATAATGAATTAGGTGGGTAGCCGTGACCTGTAAGAAAGAATCTTTGATGGGGAAGGTGGGAGGTGAAATTGCAGGAGGGAGGGCGGGCTAACCATAGGGCCTGCAGCTTTATTAAAATGAATACCGTATATACTCGAGTATAAGCCGAGTTTTTCAGCACAAAAAATGTGCTGAAAAATCCCCTCTCGGCTTATACTCGAGTCACTGTCGGGTGGCTCGGGCGTCTGCGGGGGTTGGCCCCGCTATTTAGCGACGCGGGCCCCGGGACAACGCTTCAGTTATATGCGACTCTCATGGAGCGCATATAGCTGAAGGACGAGTACAGCTGACAGTGTCCGGGCGCTGCGATGGCCCAGGCGCTGTCAGCGATCTCCTCCCCTGTGTGCGACTCCTACGGAGCACACACAGGTGACGAGATACCACTGTGGCGCAGAGAGTGAGCGCTCCCTGCGCCGCAGTGGACTCGGGGCGGTGCAGGCCTGATGACATCACCCGTCTGTGCCGGGAAGACTGAGGAGAGCGCGCGGGATACCGGACAGCGAAGAGGCGGAGCGGCGAGGGAGACAGAGCAGCGGGGAGCAAGGTAAGTGTTTTTTTTTTTTGTTTTAAAACCCTGCCTACAGCCTACCTATAGGGCCTATACCTGCCTATACCCTGCCTACAGCCTACCTATAGGGCCTCTACCTGCCTATACCCTGCCGACAGCCTACCTATAGGACCTATACCTGCCTATACCCTGCCTATAGCCTACCTAGAGGACCTATAACTGCCTATAGCCTGCCTAGGGGGCCTATACCTGCCTATAACGATCTATACCATGCCTATAGCCTGCCTAGGGGGACCTATACCTGCCTATAACGACCTATACCTGCCTATAACCTGCCTATGGGGGACATTATGCTATACCAGCCTTATCTGCCTATGGGGGACATTCAACTCCCTTAAAATATCTGCCTATGGGGGACATTAAACTGCCTATATCTGCCTATGTAATTTTATTGGTATCTATTTTTTTTTTTTAAAATTCACCAGTAGCCGCTGCGTTTTTCACCCTAGGCTTATACTCGAGTCAATAAGCTTTCCCGGTTTTTGTGGCAAAAGTAGGTGCCTCGGCTTATACTCGGGTCGGCTTATACTCGAGTATATAGGGTATGTATATTAGATATAAAAGAAAAGTAGTTTATGGGAATAGACTAAGACAATAGTGTACAGTACAATGGAATATGTATTTAATAAAGCCTGCAGCTTTATTAAAATGAATATGTATATTAGATATAAAGGAGAAGTGCTTTATGGGAAGAGACTATGACAATAGTGTACAGTACAATGGAGTATATATTCCCAATGAATATGCATATTAGACATGGAGGTGAAGGTGTTTATGGGAGTTGATAAAGCTGGTAGTTTGCTGTGGAATGTAACACCTATTCTGCTTAGTCCATTCTAGGTGAGCCACGCAGACGCAATAATATGAGAGAAATGGGACGGAAGTCCATCACAGTCAGGGCAGAAATGTCCATTGATACAGTACGCGGGCGCAGGCAGCATGGTAAGATAGGGCGCAAGCCCGTTATGGAGATGGTGAACTTGTCTGAGGATTGTTGTTTATGGGAGCATGGTGGCAGCAGTAGCAGCACATATTATTAGTGTGCGTGCAGGAGAGTGGAAGGGGGAGTGGGTTTTGTGGATTCTCTGATGGCTAATTGGTGAGCACCTGAATGGGGTGTTTACCTAACGTGATATAAAAGGAAGTGAGCTTAGACCACATGGGACCGGACCTCTAACCCCTGATGAAGCCAGTTTAGCTGGTGAAACATGCTGGGGAGGTCAGGCATGATGTTTTAAATTGTGATTTCTCACCTCTGTTTACAAGTTTCACCTGCTGCAGTGTCACAAGGGGGCCTTATTTGTTTTGTGTCCATTAGATTAGGGATGACTGCCCAAGTAGGAGGCCTGGGATCCCTTACTGGAGTTAGTAAATTGCTGTATATTTAAGGCTTTCCTGTTGGTAGGTGGTGCTCCACCAGACTTGATAATAGAAGAGGAGCTATTCCTTCCTTCAGAAGTAGAAACGGTTAAATGGTGAGGTTAGAAATCATGTTTTTAAATATTGTGTATAGAGGTTAAGTGTTATACATAATAAAAGTTACGTTTTAGTGTTTTATAGATAGAGAACTGATAGAGTTTAAGTTTGCCTATGGCAAAATAGTAAATATAGTGATCAAAAGTCACTCTCCGTTCTCTTGCGAGATTCCCATTTTTTTGGAGATTAGTTGGCAGATGAAGGTCAGCACAATAGACGAAGGCAGGACCAGGAACGCAGATGGAAAGATAGAGGTATTCCCTAGAGAGCGCACAAGGTCGTCACTAGTGAACAGACACCAACAACTAGGTGCCGATGGCAGGAAGAGGAATCCTTATAAAGCCATACGCCATAGGTGGACAGAGAATATCTGCAGGGCACTGGCCTTTTAAATCCAGGAGAGCTGCTCGCGCGCACCCCTGGTGCCCGGGAAAGTGCGAGCAGAGGCAGGAGAAGACACAGCCGCGCGCCGATCGAGGAGGAAGCAGGACGGGATCGGGTGAGTATACGCGCAGCGAAGAGAGCACTGGGAGCAGCTGTGCCTGTGGCCAGAAACCCGGCTAGAAACCCTGGGTGTCGGGCCGCAGCGCACAGCCTGACAGTTTATTTTTTCCTCTTCGCCTTCCCAGAGCCATAACCTTTTTATTTTTCCATCTACATAGACAAATGAGGGCTTTTATTTTGCAGGATAAGATGTACTTTCTAATAGTGTTATTCATATTACCATAGAATACACTGGGAAACCGCAAAAAAATTCCAAATGGGACAAAATGTGAAAAAAGTACTTGCGCTATGTTTGTGTGTGTTTTTTTTAAGGGCCTTCACCCTCTGGTATAAATGATGTGTTATCTGTACTCTGCAGATTGATACCATTCCAGCAACACCAAATATGTACAGTTTTTGTTATGTTTTGGTACAGTAAAAAAATTCCAAACAATTTCGATTTTTGAAATTTGCGCCGCTGCACCATTTTCTGTTACCAATAACTTTTTTGTACTAACACCTACGGACGTGAGTGAGGGATATTTTTTTGTGGGCTAAAGTGCACTTTATATTGCTAACAGTTTGGAATGCATGCGACTTTTTTGATCAATTTTATTCCAATTTTTAGAGATCGTAAAATGACCAAAAAATGCTGGCATTTGGAATTTGTTTTCTTCTACGGTGTTAAGCATACGGGATAAATGATGTTATATTTTAATAGCTTGGACTTTTTTAGATGTGGCGATACCAAATATGTACACATAACAATAACAGCAGCACACAAAAATAGAATACGTTGAAAAAAACTTTCTGCTTTAAAAGAAACAAAAGTTTTATGAGGTTCTTTGTTCACACTTTTGCGCAAAATTGCTTAAGCCCACCTTCGACTTTCAACGAGACCTCAATGCAGGTGGGTCCTACACTACGTTTACACTAATGCTATATTTCTCTGTGGTCCATGTATTTAGATTACAGCCGTCACAGCGTGCACCCACATTTTGGAGGTGCTGAACCAAATATTGTGTGTTGTGTATTACAAATAGGGGGGACGGGCTGCCTCCATCTTGGTTCTTAGCACTCCACCCATCTACACAGGACTTTTTATCAGTGCAGTGTTATTTAGTAGCTAGTGCCTTCACATTCTGAAAGGTAGGTCTGGATGGACCACAGAGAAATATAGCGTTAGTGTAAACGTTAGTGTGGACCACCTGCATTGAGGTCTCGTTGAAAGTCGAAGGTGGACTTAAGCAATTTTGCGCAAAAGTGTGAGCAAAGAACCTCATAAAACTTTCGTTTTTTTTAAAGCAGAAAGTTTTTT
Source organism: Phyllomedusa bahiana (assembly GCA_025379985.1). Classification (NCBI taxonomy): domain Eukaryota; kingdom Metazoa; phylum Chordata; class Amphibia; order Anura; family Hylidae; genus Phyllomedusa; species Phyllomedusa bahiana. The sequence goes on along the minus strand of JAODAL010013431.1, from coordinate 38,197 downwards.
TCAACGTATTCTATTTTTGTGTGCTGCTGTTATTGTTATGTGTATTTAGATTACAGCCGTCACAGCGTGCACGCACATTTAAAGTTTTTTGGAGGTGCTGAACCAAATATGTGTCACTTTTTTATTTTATTTTTTTTTTATTTGCAAAATGGCAAAAGAGGGTGATTGGAACTTTTAATTTGTTTTACTTTTTTACACTTTAAATTTTATTTATTTATTTTTTTACTTTAACTTTGAGTTCCCTTAGGGTGCTTTACCACTAGGGGGCACGATCATTTCTACAACCTGATGCATAAGGGTGTACCAATATGGCGGTTTTACTACTTCCTGTCTGGGGCAGGAAGTAACAAAAACCAAAAACATGGCAGTGATGGAGGCCTTCACAAGGCTTCCAGCTGCCATGTTAAGCCCACGATTTCGCCAGCGAAATAATCTATTTTGTGTCATGTAACTGCACATTTTTAAAAGGATGAAATAAAATTAAACTTTTTTATTATATTGGAAGTTGAAGTTCTGTTTTTGAAAAATATAGTATTGTACCGGCTTCTGAAGGTATCATTTCGATAAATTTATGTAATTTAGCACAGTATGATAGTATTACATAGCTTATATGTGGCAGTATTATGCCTGAATTCTGAAGGCAGTATCATTTCGATAAATTTATGTAATTTAGCACAGTATGATAGTATTACATAGCTTATATGTGGCAGTATTATGCTGGCTTCTGAAGGCAGTATCATTTCGATAAATTTCTATAATTTAGCACAGTATGATAGTATTACATAGCTTGTATGTGGCAGTATTATGCTGGCTTCTGAAGGCGGTATCAGTTGAATCAATATAGGCTGTAAACCGCAGTATTGCAAGGCCACAGTATGAAAGCATTATTTAGACATTGTAAGGCGGTATTATTAATAATAGAGCTTTTTTACATTTAAGAAAAAGTGTCTAAAATACAACCAGACCTGAAACTAGTCAGACTGTAGTGATTATACTTGGTGAAGTCTACATATATTAGTAATATAATCAATGGGGCTGAAATGAACACCACCGTGAGGTACAGGAAAAGCAACTAATGCTAAAAACTGCATATAATTAACATTCCTAGACAGGATTGTGCTGGGACAATGCACTGAGAGGGCATTCCCAAATCGGCTGCCAAGAAGGCCGGGCATTCTGAATGTGTTAATTGTTTTAGCAAATGTTATAATCTCGAAACGGCAGTGCTGCTTCCTGACACTGCTCGAGAAATCCTTCATAAGGGATATTCATTGCAATGTTCAGGAATAGGAGCATGCCATATGATGACATCTTTATAGCTAAGAATTATCTGGGGTCATAGGGCAATAGTCAAATGGGAAATAGTCAAATGGGTAGTCAGGCCAGAATCAAGAAAATCACAAATTAAAGGGGTTGTCTCACTACAAAGATTAGCTTCCAAAAGGTATGGAACACTAATGAAGAATTTTTCCCAAATATATTGTTTTGGGTTCATCTTTTTTTGTTAAGGAGCTATAAGTGATTTTATCACCTTCTGAGCTCTCTCTGGTTCCCAAGTAAACCGCCCTGTGTACTCCTTCTCCCTGTGTTTGTTTCTATCTGATAGCAGGGTAGGGGACATCCTCACAGGTTGTGACAGCAGGGGACAGCTTGAGTTTTAGCTGATCTTTCAGACAAAGACAGTAATTACTCTACTGTTTAAATTAGCTCAGAAGCTTCCCCAGACCTAGAGAAGATAATTTATTTAATCTAGACTAAAACAGAGAAGTCTGAATACATGGAGTCATATGCTAATTACAGACAACTTGACCAGGAAGTGACAGAGCAAAGCAGCATTATTTCATTCAGGCATCCTATGAAACTTTGAAATGAGACAACCCCTTTAAGCATATTGTTGCTGGGCAATGGGGAAATCGGCAGTGTCCCTTTAAACAGGTGTTGGTGTACCACTATACAAATACCATCAAGAATGGGGCAACAGCTGAGCGATCATATTGCCTGTTTTAAGCAAAGCCTCTTACTGTCGACCTAAAAATAAAAAGTGTTGTTTTGTCCTTCAGGACAAAACTTGCCTAATCCCTAAAAACCTAAAGGGTTGTTCACACCATGCTGTTTTAGAGAGCCTGCTCTTCAAAACAAGCTCCGAGCTGACTTCTGTTTAGGCTGTGGATGGTTCTACCATCTTTTCTACCAAAAAACACTGGGCAGATTCACATGGGTAAACAGGGGGTGTAGTTTGGAGGTAAGGTTGGGTGTGGCCCTTTACAGCAGTATTGGCATTATTTATGGATTGTGGAGGACTGTAAGAGTTTTGTTAGAAAAGAATGGAGAGAGCAGACTTATTCTCTTTTGGTCTCTCATTGGTCTATTTTATGGCAGCTCACGGCAGTACCAGATATGTAGTGAATCATAAAAAGCAAGACTGATATTATTCAAAATGCATATTTAAAAGCCACAAATCTTCTGGGAGAATATCCTTTAGACAGATAAGACAAAACTGAAGCTTTTTAGCAAGACACATCAGCTCTATGTTCACAGATGCAAAAATGTAGCATGCAAAGAAAAGAACATTGGCCCTCATTTACTAATGAGGTTGCACCAGAAAAGTTTTTTTTTCTTTAAAAAGTAGTAACCAACAATTCAGCTCTGTTATTCCTAGCTGAGCCTATTAGAAGGCTTTAAACAGTAGGGCAGAAGACTACAGAGCTCTAAATGGTAAAAGTTTGTCAGTAACATAGATAAACAAGCTCCTGTGCTGCTGATAAGATACAGCAAGGACTGATGTCACCATCCCAGCCACTGCTACAGCAGAGAGAGGTGGTCGGTAACTTAGGGAAGCTTTTGTACTTAGGCAGGAGATAAGAACCGCTCTAACTCTGAAGGGGAACAAAATCAGAACAGCAATGTAGTTGGTAATACTTTTTATTTACCCTTGCCTACTTGTTTAAAACTAATCATTGTGGTAAAAATATCTCTTTAAGTGACACCTCCTACTAAATAACTATTTCCATCTTACGTCTGAACACCCCGAGTGTGCTTGGTTGTAATTAGAGCTCCCATTAAAGTGAATGGAGAGAGCTGCTCCTGCATAGCGCCCTTACTGCTTCCTGTGCCCGGAGTAGAACCAGGACAGGGTGTCCAAGAATGAGACAGAAATATCTTAAATGATTGTGTGATGTCTCTGCCTATCCAAGGAGATTAGTGCTATCTGCGGAATACTATCCATGCACTTTATTCGTACTCCAGTGGTAATGTATTGATAGATACTATGGAAAATACAGGAGTTATTATGCAATGTGGTGAATCTTATGATTATGTACATTGCAGGTAACATGGAGTAGCACTGGAAGTACTTGATATAACTATGATATATATCTTTTATACCCTAGTAAATATTTGATTATTTAGTGGTTGGTTATCTATAAAATCTATAGACCCCTTTTTGTGACCCTGATGAATCCCAGTATCTGGGGACGAAACGCGTTGGTCTTTTGTCTTTATTGGGGGCATTATTTAGTTTATACCTACTTTTAGTGTATATATATATATTTGTGCATAGTTATAGATATTGATAGGGTGCATAAGGGTAACTTGTGAGTAGGTTAGGTTCCTGTTGGGGGCGTCCTTATTGGGACGGGTACCCCTTTTTTGGATAGGTAGTTTTTTAGTGTAGGATATAGGGTAAGTGTAGGGTTTTGTAGTGTGTGCTATATAATATGTTGATATTAAAGGTTATATTTTAAGTCAAGTATTTTTTTTCTTTGTGGTTTTTGTGATGTGTTTACTCATGAGAGGCTTCCTGCTCCTCTGAACACTTGGACTACATATGGTTATACATGTTTATCATTGTCAGTTCTTGAAAGAATGCCTACTAGTAAGCTGAAGCCATTCAGAGTGAGCCAGGGACCTTGTATACAGGCCAAATATCTTGTTAAAAATACATTTTCCCAATGTAAAATAATCACTGATTTCAAAATAAGTTCTATGAATCATTTCCTTTCAGGCTAAGAAGTCCCACTACTGCCTCTGGGTTGCTTCCGATTTGATGTGGGGCTAAAATAAGGAGTGAAATCTAACTATGGTTACCACCTTTTCTACCAAAAAATACTAGGCAGATTCACATGGCTAAACATGGGGTGTAGTTTGGAGGTAAGGTGGGGTGTGGCCCTATACAGCAGTTTCGGCTGTATAGGGCCAAAACTGCTGTATTTATGGATTGTGGAGCATTGTAAGAGTTTTGTTAGAAAAGAACAGAAAAAGCACAGACTTATTCTCTTTTGGTCTTTGTTTGGTCTATATTATGGCAGCTAATATGTGAAGTTGAAACCAGCTCACCCGTGGTAGTTAGAATCAGCAATGTCAGCACGGACCACGCAGGCAATGCGGGAACAAACAGCAAACTGAAGAAAAGTTTTCCAGCTGAACTTGAAAGCTTGATTAAAATCCACGTTTATTAGGAGATAGGTTAAAAGTAACTCATCCAGGTAGAAAACATCTAACGCGTTTCAGGCTCTGTACATGTTAGCCCTTAGTCGTAGCATGCTACAATGAAGACAAATGCACACTTATATACTAACGTCGATTAAGAGACATGCATTGTGATTGGTGGGCAAACATACGTCATGGAACAAAAAAGATTTAAAAATAATAAACCAAGACAAATATTATCAAAAATAATAATAATCTGTAATGTAAAATAAGATCCTGTCTATTATTTAGCCCAAATGGTACTCTTGTTTTTAAAGTAAAAATCCAAAATGACTCACGGTTAACCCTTTAACACAAACAAAAAAAATAATTTTACTCTTAATTTTTTTCCTCCTTGCCTTCCAAAAGCCATAACTTTTTTTATTTTTCTAGCTACATAGACATATGAGGGCTTTTTTTTTTGCGGGACAAGATGTACTTTCCAGTGGTGTTATTCATATTACTATAGAATATACTGGGGAAACGCCCAAAAAATTCTAAGTGGGGCAAAATGTGAAAAAAATTTTACTTGCGCCATGTTTGCGGGAGTTTTGTTTTTGCGGCATTCAATCTTCGGTATAAATGATGTGTTCTCTGTATTCTAAAGGTTGATACGCATCTGGCAATACCAAACATGTAGGGTTTCCGTTATGTTTTGGTGGCGTAAAAAAATTCATATTTGAAATTTGCGCCGTGGCGCCATTTTGTGCGACCAATAACTTTTTGGGACTAAAACCTACGGACGTCAGTGAGGCGGCATTTTTTGCGGGCTGAAGTGTACTTTTTATTGCTAGCAGTTTGGAATGCATGCGACTTTTTTGATCACTTTTATTCCAATTTTATAGGACATGAAATGACCAAAAAAACGCAATTTTGGCGTTTGGAATTTTTTCTCTTCTACGGTGTTCAGCGTACAGGAAAAATGATGTTATATATTTATAGATAGGACTTTTTCGGACGCGGCGATACCAAATATGTGTAACTTTTTTATTATTTTATTGTTTTTATTTGTAAAATGGCAAAAGGGGGGTGATTTGAACTTTTAATACTTTTTTTTTTTTTACACTTTAAAACTTTATTTATTTATTTTTTTACTTTAACATTGAGTCCCCCTATGTTGCTTGACCACTAGGGGGCGCGATCGTTAATACAGCCTAATGCATTGCATAGACAATGCATTAGGTGGTACCAAGATGGCGTTTTCCCCACTTCCTGTTTCGGGCCGGAAGTGGGGCAAACGGGAAAATGGCAGCAATCAGAGCCTTCACAAGGCTTCCTGCTGCCATGTTAGCCCATCGGGAATCGGCGTTCTTTTAGCTGATGTCCCGATCGGGCTGAAAAACAGTGCGCAGCACTGTTTTTCATTAATTTAGACGCCGCGGCCATCTTTGCCGCGGCGTCTAAAGGGTTAAACAGCGTGTGCTGCAAGCGCCGGGTGTTAGCTGCAATTAGCCGCTAACACCCGGCGGCTGTGTAACAGGGTCGCGCTGTGATACTGTTACACATCCCCTTACCACCACCATGACGTACCCATACGTCAGGGTGGTTGAAAAGGTTAAGAAGCTTCCGTTTACGGTCCCCTCCCCTTACTGGTGCATTAACTCTTTCAATACCCTGCACCGCAACAGTCTCTGTGCTGCCGGCATGTTGTAGGATGCAGTGACGGGACACAGCCGATATACCCCGCATGGTTGTGGTTTTCGCATCAGAAAGATGTCTCCTGATGCGAACTTTAAGTTTGCATGTCGTACATCCAACATATTGGACACGACATTGTACACATGATACAAGATAAATGACAAAATGAGTGTTACAGTTTATAAATTGTTTCACAGAATATTCATTATTTGTCTGGAAAGATTTAAAAGTAGGTGATTGAACAGAAGTAGAGGCTTAGATGAGCTGAATCGCTTATCTGTCCTCAAGAAAACAACCCATGAAGGGGCGCTGGACTCTGTCATATAAATAATGTTGCTTTATTACAATAAGGAAAACGCGTTTCGTGTCAACAGACACTTCGTCAGTTCCAAGTAGGTGATTGACATAATGTACCACAGCAGATGCATCAGCTGTGTCCACATTTAAAGCATCCCAAATAACGCAGCCATGTTGGACCAGAAGATTTGCTACCCAATAAACTGGGTAATAGACGTTGCCTCAACGTGGGAGCTTTTCTTGCCACACATTGAAAGCCATCTTTGAAACAATTTGTGAGAAGAGGATCTAATGTTAAAAGAGGCAGAAATTTTTTGAGAATGCCTGAAATTTCAGGAAATTCCATGCTATAGGTGGTTGAAAAAATAAGAGGAGATTGAGAAGAAGAACTGGACTTGATTTTATTGTGTCGAGTATGTTTAATTAAAAGACTGTCACGTGTTCTTTTTAATGCTATACTTTTGGCACGCTCTAAACTCCAATTGGGGTATTTTCTACATGTCAATCTATCCTTAATCTTATTGCTTTCTTTCAGAAAATCTTGTAAATTCGAAGAGTTGCGTCTAAAACGCAACATTTCCCCAACGGGAATATTTTTAATAGTATGTTTGGGATGACATGATTGGGCGTGCAATATAGTATTGCCATCTGTACTTTTCCTAAAGGAAGAAGTTGAAACAGAATCCGATTCTCCATTTAGAGTTAAATCCAGAAAATCAATTTTGGACAAATGATAATGAAAAACAAATTTCAAAGACAAAAGATTATCATTAAAATGGTTTGACAAATTTGGTATGGCCGCTACATTTCCACCCCAGACAATCAGGTGATCATCGATGTAACGGCCATACCAAATACTGTCAGAACCAAAGGAATTTATATTGGAAAAAAGATGAAAATACTCCCACCAAGCCATATAAATGTTGGCAATGGAGTGAGAAAATGTCACCCCCATGGGTGCCCCAGTGATTTGCAGATAGTATGTGTCCTCAAATTTGAAAAAAATTGTGTTTTAAAAGATATGTGAGGACCTCAAGTAAGAACTTCCTAAACATATCTTCAAAATCACTGTAGGTGTCAAGAAACCACCTCAAAGCTTCAACAGCACCATGATGTGGTAAGACCGTATACAAAGACTGTACATCAGCTGTGATCCAGGAAAAATTAGGTTTCCAAATAAATTTTTCAAAAGCCTTTAATACGTCTGTTGAATCCTGTAGGAAACCTGGTATGAGCCTTATTAGAGGTTGCAGAAAACTATCCAACCATCCCAACAAGTTTTTATTTAAAGAGCCTATACTGGCAACGATGGGACGTAGTGGAGGTGGAAAACCCGGCTTATGGGTCTTAGGGAATGAATGGAAAATAACCATAATGGGTTATATCATGCATTTTCTCTAGTTCAACTAAAGCTACTCTCTCTGATTTTGTCAAATTGCCTGATGAATGCTGTTTGGAATTCCATAATTATTATTATTATTATTATTTATTTTAAAGCGCCATTGATTCCAGGGCACTGTACATTCGAGGGGGTTACATACATTACATAAGTTAAACGAGTACAGTAATTCAATCAATGCTTCCTCAACCGCCTCCTGTAAGCGGTCAAGAGAAGCAGTACGGGATTGAATAGGTTAAAAAAAATTTTTTATTAAATGTTGATGAAAAGATCATGTCTGAATTGACATGTAGACTTTCACTACCCAAAGATTGTAAATTGGAGATAGCGGAAAGTTCTGAGAACATAGGCTGTGTAACAGCATTGGATTAATATATTGATGTGTCAGAACTACCCGCTATGGCACCTCCACATACAACATTATTTTGTGAATCCTGCGAGACATCATTGCAACATTCAAAATGTCGGCGAATTGTGACATCTCTGGAAAACTTGTTAATGTCCAGTAAAGTACGATAAATGTCAAAATGGTAAGTGGGGGAAAATGAAAGTCCACGAGAGAGTACACTAATTTGAGACGATGACAATATTTTGGCAGATAATTTGAAAACTTGCACATTATCATACGTTACTTTTTCTTTTGTTGCCTCGGATAGCGTTGGGGATCTTCGATGTTTTCGGCCGACTCTGTGTTTTTTACGTTTTCTGCACTTCTGCGTTTATTCTTGGTGGCTGTTGAACTAGTGATTGGTTCACCTGTGTCCGTGGCCTCGGAAGCTGTGTCAGAAGATTCAACTTCGGTGGAGCTGAAATGAACTCTATTATTACGTTGTAATGATCTTCTATTTTTAAGAATGGATCGTGGGACAACAGATCCCAAGCGGTCTGAGGACCATTTGTAAATTTGACCCATTTTATAGTCCTGTAAATCCTGTATAAACTTGATTTGTTTGGTTTCTGTAATGGTGTTTTCTAATTTTATGGCAGCTTACTGCAGTACCAGATGTAGTGAATAATAAAAAAGCAAGAATGATCCAAAATGCATATTGAAAAGCGACAAATCTTCTGGGAGAAAATCCTTTAGACTGATAAGACAAAACTGGAGCTTTTTAGCAAGACACATCAGCTCTATGTTCACAGATGCAAAAATGCATGCAAAGAAAAGAACATTGGCTCTTATTTACTAGTGAGCTTGCACCAGAAAAGTTTTTCTTTTCTTAAAAATAACTGCACCAAAAAGTGGCACATTTTTGGCGCAGCATGTCCCAGACACATTTATTATAGGCTTAAGACACTTTCTGCACACAGATGGGTGTGGCCTCACAGGAAATTGGGAGTGGCTACGACATGACATGCTGCACCAGAAATGCGCTAAAGTTCTAGCACAGAAAATAAGCCAAAATCGAACTGGTCTAAAAAGTTAGACAATTTTAAAGCTGCTCCAATTTATCAACCTGCATTAGCCTCTGTGATAAACCTGATGCATGTTTATATTGCCTGTCAAAGTTTATACTGTCTAACTTTTAGACAGAAAGAGTAAATGAAGGCCATTGTGTCTGCTGTGAAACCTGAAGGCTTGGTTCTGTTTTGGAACTGCTTTTCTGCATCTGGCACAGGGTGTTTTGAATCTGTGCAGGGTTCCATAAAATCTCAAGACTATCAAGGCATTCTGGAGATAAATGTGCTGCTCAGTGTCAGTATGCTTGGTGTCAGTCATAGGTCAAGGGTCCTCCAACAGGATAATGACCCCAAGGACCCAGCTAAAAGCATCCAAAAATGGCTAAGAGCAAAGCATTGGACTATTCTGAAGTGACTTCTATGAGCCCTGATCTAAATCCTATTAAGCATCTGTGCAAGGAGCTAAAACCTGCAGTCTGGAGAAGGCATGTCTGAACATCTTGAGCATGAGGAGTGGGCCAAAAACCTGTGGACAGCTGGAGCATGAGGAGTGGGCCAAATACCTGTGGACAGCCAGAGCTGCTCACGAGGAGTGGGCCAAATACCCATGGACAGCTGGAGCAGGAGGCGTCGGCCAAATACCTGTGGACAACTGGGGCACGAGGAGTGGGCCAAATACCTGTGGACAGCTGGAGAATGAGGCGTAGGCTGAATACCTGTGAACAGGGGCAGAAATCATTTGCTTGCAATAATTGCCTGGAAAGGTTCTTCAACAACATGTTAAGTTAATGCGACCATCAGTCTTGTGGAGGCCAGTTTCATTAGTTTGTGTTTTAAATTTTTTTGGTTGAACCTCAATTCAAAAACAATGTCTGATTTTTCAATGGTCATTTTCAGAAAATATAAATGTATTATTACTTTAGTTTAAGTTACTACGGTGACCATTGTTGGTTTTTCTTTCTTTAACCCTCCGTCAGGCGCAGCTGTTCTGACAGGCACAGCTCAATTAATTTTGTTTCTCTCTACTCTCCAAATTATTAGAAAATCTCACACCTCCCAGTTATTTCCTGTCTTTACATGCTTTTGAAACCTGTCCTCACAGTGTTACAGCAGACCTTCTGGAGCGCGGATCTGACCTTTGTGGCTTCTCAAGATCACTGCACCTTGCTTCTTTAAGGGTACGTCCACACGGTAAAGTTTTTGGTTGGATTTTCAGATGGTTTCTGGATTAGAAAACCGTCTGAAAACCGACTGTCAACCATCCCCTTATACTTTAATAGAAAATCCGTTTAGTAGTCCACACTGAACAGATTTTCTGCCAAACAGTTTTTTATACCACCGGCCAAAAACTTAGATCATGCTCAATTTTCCTCCCGGTGAAAGATGTGCATTTCAACGGTTGAGGCAGACGGGGGAATTCGCAAACCGCGTACAGACCGCATACGTCTACTACCCAGGTAGTTCCTGTGGACCCTGCCGCCGCTGCTTATGAAGCCCAGGCCCTTTGTCCCGAGTGTTCAGAGGCAGGAGTCAGACTGTCCAGTCTTAATAGAGCGGAACGCCGCCAGCGCTCCACTCTGTTAAACCGCCTTGAGCCTACCAGGTGCCGGCCCACACTGCTGTTGTGGACGGCGCACTGACGTCATATCATCATGCCACTTGTGCCAAGCACAGACTGGCGGGAGCTCCTCACGTTGGGGGACCCTGGAGAGAGGTAAGTTATTTATTTTTTTCACCAATGTGCCCTATACCCTCCCTGCCTATAAGAGCCCCTATACCCTGCATGTCTGCTTATAAGAGCCCCTATATTGTGCCTGCCTACCGATAAGAGCCCCTAAACCCTGCCTGCCTGCCTATAAGAGCCTCTATACAATGCCTGCCTATAAGAGCCCTTATATCGTGCCTATACCCTGCCTGCCTACTTATAAGCGCCCCTAAACCCTGCCTGTCTGCCTATAAGAGCCTCTATACAATGCCTGCCTATAAAAGCCTCTATACAATGCCTGCCTATAAGAGCCCTATACCCTGTCTAACTGTATGGACCTTATACCCTGCCCATCTATCTATATGGGCTTTCCAAAGGTTTGGGCCCAGTCTTCTCTAGTTACTCCCCTGTATTTTGTCAGCGTTTTGTAGGCTATGTTCACACGGCTTAAACTGGCTAAATATTGCCCCGTATTTAGCGCAGTACGGCTAAATATGAACTATGGATTACACCTCCTCCCCGCTCGCACAATACGCCGAGCGGGGAGAGAAGTGACATGTCAATTACTAGCAGCGAATCCGCCCCCCCCCCCTGCCCCCATACACATGGCGTAATTGCGGAGCGAAATACATCCCCGCAATTACTGCCGTGTGAACAAAGCCTTAGTGTAACCGTGGCTCTTCTGCTGGACATGTAGTCTCTGAATCTAAGTGCATAGTAATCAAGCAGCATCTATGTGCATTACCACTGAATTTTTTCTTCTAATTTTAATACATAGTAAGGCTAGGTTCACACGGCTTAAATGCAGGGCGTAATTACGCCCCGCAATTACGCCGTGTGGCCACGGGCGGGACGGGAGCGGGGGGTCGGCACCTCGCCGGCCCATAGACTTGCATTACCAGCGGCACGTATACACCGCTAGTAATTCACATGTCAATTATCTCCTCGCCCGGCGGATTCGCCGAGCAGGGAGAGGAGACGTAATCCATAGTTCTCTATGAGAGCTGTGGATTACCGTAATGACTTGGACACATTACAGCCGTAATTTGCGCACTCCGGCGCGTAATTACGGACTGAAATATGTCCAATTTTAAGCCGTGTGAACATGGCCTAATAGGTCATAAAAACTGGAGGTTATGAGATGGTAGTTGAGACATTTGGTTCTTTTTGTTTTAATATGTTTGTGGTTATTAATTGCTTTTTTGGCATCTGATTTTGTGTACTCTCTTTTAATACATCTCTATGAAGGTCATTGATTACGTTTAGAGTCCTGAAATTGAGATAATTAGATATTATTGGTAGTTTTCTAACCTCTGCCTGTCAGGCGCACTGCGCCTGATCTCAGGAGTGCCGGAGGCATGTCTGTCAGAGGGTCAACAGAGGGGTACCAACAATCCATGTGTGTATATCTATACAGTGGGATAGGTCGCTGCTTTCCTAGAGATATATGTCAAGAGTTCCCCTCACTAAGACAAAGCACAGCAAAGGATCCTGGAGCTTGAAATTTTACAGGATAAAGGGAGACCGCTTTTATATTTAAAAAGGCTCATGGGAAATAAGACTCTGCATTGCTAGCTATTGGATGTAGTGTTCCTCAAGTCAAATCTGAGTCCCTGAATCTTGCAATGTATTGTAAATGGGATTAATAACAACCATGCATTCATCTGCAGACAGCTGTTTTGGGGTGTATGCTCCTCATCAGAGCAGGGTAGAATAATGGTTGGCTGTAAAGATAGCTAGAAAGGGGTAACATTCCTCATTAGGGAAAGGCACCATGTAGCTGTTTGGAGACTTAAACATCATTAGTTGCTCCACTGAGATTTAAATATATTCTAAAAGGCTCATGGGAAATTAGGTAGGATTCTCCAGCGCCACCTATTGGATGTAGCGTTCCTAAAGTCACATCTAACTCACTGAACCTTGGAATACGAATAGCCTCTCACCTAGCCAATTAGAATTCTTCCCTGCACTAATAAAGAGAAAACCACTAGAAATAGTTGTCTGCAGATGAATGTTTGCTTGGCATTAATCCCATTCACATTGCAAGGTTCAGTGAGTTAAATATAACTTGAGGAATGCTACAAACAAAAGGTGACGCTGCAAGAGTCCTAGCTCATATCCGATGAGCCCTTTCTTATATATTTAAATTTTAGGGGAGTATGAATCTACATACACCCTCTCCCGAATGAGGAACATTACCCTTTTTGAGTTTCTCAAACAGAAAATGCTGCTGCTCAGCTGCAGAAAAGGGAGGCCACAAACAGCACAGGAGAGGCACAAACTACACAGAAAACATCACAGCCCAAGAATAAAGATTGAGGTCTGCTGGACAATCCCTTTAAAGGGGATTTATCGTTTGAGCTGCTCGTGCTGTTCAGTTAATTTTCTCAGATTGAGTTTGAAATCCAGGGGCGTGTTCTTCCTCTCAGCAGGCGTGTCTCCCCTCCCTTGAGGCGTGTCTCCCCTCACTGAGAAACTGTGACATCATCATTTTGTTTGAAGCAGGGGATGCAGAGGGTTGTCTGGATATAACAGCTCTGTAGCCTCCTGCATGCTTATGTCTGCAGCCTTGAGGCTCCACAAGCTGCAGCAAGCACCTATTATATCTATTATATCTCTTAGTTTACACACTGAAAGCCAGCAGCTTTAACTTCTGTTCTAGTGGTGTTCAACCAAATTGTACTGACAACAGGCAGAGACCTTTACTCAACTACAGGGACAAATGTCAGCTTCAAGTAAAGATCTCTGCTTGCAGTCAGTGATATGAGTGAAAACAGTGGGGGGGAGAAGTAAATCAGCTTTGAGAGAAGAACCTGCTCAGCCTGTAACTGACTTGGCTGATGGTGTAGCGGTAGAGTGTTGGTTTTATAACGAAGGGGTTTGGAGTTCTAGTCCCCTCACAGGGTATATTTCCCCCCCTCCCCTAAATTCTACACATATGTAGAGAGACCTAAAATATATATGTTAATCTCTATAATGATATATATACACATACATAGCTCCCCTATATCATGTCTCATCCCCGAGAGTATATGCATTGTATCACATATGTTGAAAGTGCTTGGTGTGACTGTGAGGATGGGACACTATATAGGGGAGCTTTCTGTGTGTGTGTATATATTTATAAAATTATAGATGTCTAAACATATATTTTCATATCTTTACATATGTGTACAATTTATAAAAGAAAAAAAAACAAAAAAAAAACAATGGGGCTGGAACTCCCAACCACTGGCTTGCCAAGCTGATCACCTATGCACTGCACTACACAAGCAGCTCATACAGACACAGTGTTGAATCCTTATGTTATACAATACAGATGATGACGTCATAAGAAGGCGGGGCTTGTATTAGATCTGAGGAACAGAACGCCCTCTTTTCAAAGTAGCAGCTTAAGGACTGAACCTGTGAGGAGGTGAATCAACCTCTTGGCAAAAGCCCTTTAAACAGGCAGTAATTGCCCAGATCCTTCCCCCTAGAGCTGAAATGTACATAGAGCCAGCAGACTCTGGTTTCACTATCGATTTTAACAGCTCAGAGGGGAGTAAACACAGAGTGTGCAGGCAGCCAATCACAGCGCAGGGGGCGTGGCCATGATGTTTCCTGTCTAGGGGCATATCCCAATAGGCTGAATGAAATGTCAGCCAGCCAATCACAGTGCAGGGGGCGTGTCTAGGGCACAGGAATCGACCAGGGGGCGTTCTGACCAGCAACAGCAGAAATAGAAGACAGATTTACAGCGAAGCTGATATCTGCTAAACCAAGTGACAGAGGTAATGCAACCCAATTACAAAAGTGCTTATTTGTACTGTCCCCATAATCTGAGACATGATCTTTGTAACGATAAAACCCCTTTAAGGTCACAGATGCTAAAGCACAGGTTTACATACTTTTCCTACAAAGATGTATCTAGAATTCAATGATTAGGTTCCCTGATGTGACCCCTTGGGTTCATGTTTTAACCACATTTTGAGAACAGTTTAGCCCTGCTGTAGGAGTCAGGTTCATGGTGAGTCCTGATGGGTGCGGCGTGCTGATCAGGCATTTTATTGTGTATAACAAGAAGCTTTTATCATTACAGGATAAAAAGAAATAAAGGATTTGACGGTTTCTGTGATGTCTCCAGAGGGTGAGGATGGGCCGCTGCTCTTGAAGTTCATTAGAAAGGTCACATTACAGTGAAGGAGAGGAATTGCATGATTTATTTGTAGTGTTTTTCCCACGCCCACCTGGTGACACGAAGATTAATGCTACTTTATGTTACTATTACTCAATCATTTATGATGGTTTATTCTTAAAAGGAACCTGTCACGTTGCACATGCTATCTGGTCTGCAGGCCTCATGTTAGAGAGCAAGAGGAGCTTAGTAGGTTGATATATTGTTATGTGGGAAATGATTTAGTAACATTTGTAATCTATTCAATTAATTCCCTGCTTATTCTGGGTTAAGGAGTCCAGTGGGCGGGGTTATCAGTGATTGACAGATATCTATGTATGCACCTTCATACAAGAAAGCTTATAGGAAAGAGACTATAAAATTTACAAAATCATTTCCTATCCTGATCAGCTGGCAGATCAGATAGCATGTTCAATGTGACAGGTTCCCTTTAAACCTAATATATATATACCCTGATCATTGTATCAACAAGGATGGTTTTGCTATAAACTAATCTCATTAAAAGTCTGACATTCTGTACCTAAGCCTGGTTTGGACTTAAAGGGGTTTTGCCACAAAGTAAAATTGACGTGGGAAGTTCGTCATTATTGAAAATTCTGCACCGTTTTTGTTTTAGCTGCTCCCTTAGTGATCCATAGTGTAGAGCTCGTCTCCAAGGGATACGACCATGATGAGAGCTCCTCAGTCCTCACATGCTCAGACATCACCACTCCTCTCAGGCAACTACTGTCAATCTTTTCCCTGGCTAGTAATCACACATACTCATTGCTGAGTGAGTGTTTAACCCCAGGTGCTGTCACTCTAATCCCGTCCTCTGTACTCCTTAGTAATTAGTCAAACAGTGCAAATAAATCAAAATAAAAAAGGAAACTCAATCAGGTATGTGCATTCAGACAAAAAAATTAAAATGTTTGATTAGTGCAAGCCCTGGAAGCCTTTTGTTGGAAGACAGAAGTGGTAACCACTCAGCTACATTATAGCTACTCACGGCTCTTTACATAAACAGACATTTTTTTGACTAGAGTGAGCACACTTTGGGGAAAGACATGGTGATGTCAAGCCTGCTGGGTCACGATATGCAGTTCAAACAAATCATACATGCCCCACTTTTGAGCACACTGAAAGCTGAAGCAGGACAACGCAGGAAAGAAATACCTCCATGGCAAGGACCAAGCAGGTTTGTTTTTTTTTGGATGACACGTTGTTTTTTTTCTCCTCGCCTTCCCATAGCCATAACTTTTTTGTTTTTCCATCTACACAGACATATAAGGGCTTTAATTTTGCAGATCAAGATGTACTTTCTAATGGTGTCATTTACCATAATATAGAAAATACTGGGAAACCACCAAAAAATTCTAAGTGGGGCAAAATGTGAAAAGACGCCTACTTGCGCCATGTTTGCGGGGGTTTTTTATGCCAGTCACTCTCCGGTATAAATGATGTGTTTTCTGTATTCTTCAGGTTGATACAATTACGGCAATACCAAATATGTAGGGTTTGCATTATGTTATAGTACCGTAAAAAAAAATCCAAACTTTTTCTATCTGTGAAATTTGCGCAGCAGCGCCATTTTCTGCGACCAATAACTTTTTTGCACTTCCACCCTTAGACCTGAGGGGCATTTTTTGCAGGCTGAAGTCTACTTTACTTTTTATTGGTACCATTTTGGATTAGATGTGACTTTAGTGATCGATTTTATTCCAATTTTTAGGAAACCTGAAGCAATTTTGGGTTTGAATTTTTTTTTCTTCTACGGTGTTCAACACACGGGATAAATTACGGTATGTTATATTTTTTTAAAGATCGGACTTTTTCGGATGAGGCGTAAAACATATCCAATATGCACCCAAAGTGTGCTGCGTGTTTGGGCGCGTTTTTGCTGTAACAGAAACGCGCCCTTTAGTTTTAAATAGGGCGTCTGCTGCATCAAACGGATCAAGAATTGACATGACAATTCTTTAAACATATCCAAAACAGGCATCACAAAGACGTATGTAAAACACACATCGTCGATCACTCGATCTGATGTGTGTTTTACATTGAAAGCAATGTAAATCCCACTGCACATTGTTAGATGCGTGTTTGGGTTCATTTAGGGTCCAAAACACGTTCAAACACCCATTTAAGAAACCCCGTGTGAACATTCTCTTAAGGTATTCAAAACAGCAGTTAGGAAGTTTGTAATCCTATATGTGGTCCTAGTGCGTTATTTGACTCCGTCACCGCTCACAACCCTCGACATAGGATGAACACCTGCTGGATTTTGGGGTCACACTTTCATTAGGATATTTTTTGGGCACTATCTCATATTTGCAGACATCCTTAGGTGCTAAAACTTAAGACCTCATTTCAAAACTTACACCCTTAAGGAATATATCCAGGGGTGTAGTGAGTATATTGACCCCACAGGTGTTTAACAAATGTTTTTAGCGTTAGGCTATGAAAATGAAAATTTTTATTTTTTTTAATAATATTCCGTTTTAACTGAACATGTTTCATTTTTACAAGGATTCCTGGAAAAAAGCACCCCTAAAATGTATTACCCAATTTCTTCCGAGTCTGGCAACACCTTATATGTGGGTGTAAACTGCTGTGTGAGCACATGGCAGGGCATTTGAGGGAGGGAGCACTATTTGGCTTTTGGGACGCAGATTTTGGTGGGTGCCATGAAGCATTTGCAAAACCTCCAAAGTATCAGAACAGGTGAAACCTTCCAGAAGTCGCCCCATTTTGGATTCAACACCCCTCAGGGTTCTCATCTAGGGATGTATTGTGCAATTTGTGCACACAGGTGTTCCATAGGTTTGTTTTGCTTTGGGCCACGAAAGTAAGAAAAATTAATACATTTTTACAGCATCCACTGTGCGGTATAAATGACAGGATAACGTTATTATTATTTATTACAAACATATCAATTTTATATAGTTTATTATGTTTTATTATTTTTACACAATAAAAATGTGTTTTATGTTTTCACCGTGCGGCATAAATGACATACTAGCTTTACTCAGCAGGTTGATAAAATTAAAGTGATACTCAAATTATATATATTTTAGTTTTACTGCATTTACACAATAAAAACACTTTTATTTGAAAAAGAAAACCTGTTTTTGCATCGCCATAGTCTGAGTCATAACTTTTTCATTATATATTGCGTTGTGTAGGGGCTTGTTTCTTGTGGGATGAGTTGACGTTTTCATTGGTACCATTTTGGGGGAGACATAGTTTTTTAATAGCTTTTACTCCATTTTCGGGAGGCAGGATAAAAAAAAATACAGCCATCCTGGTAGTGTTTTTTATTTCTACTATTTACAGCTCTCACTGTGCACTATAGGTGACATGTTAGTTTTATTCTGCTGGACAATACAATTAAGACGATACCCAATTTCTATCATTTTGTTATGTTGTAGCAGTTTGAAAAAAAAAAGTTTTTATTGTGTAAAACAATATTTATGCATGGCTCTCTTCTGATTGCATTTATTTTTTTCATTTATCTGTAAATAGCGCTGTGTAAGGGCTTTTTTTACGGGATGAACGGAGGTTTTTATTGGTACCACTTTGATGTTTATATGACTTTTTAATCACTTTTCATTCCATTTTATGTGCTGCAGGAAGAATGAAAATTACAATTCTGCCATTTTTTTTTAAACGCTATTCATCATATGGGTTAAATAACATACCCAATTTATAGGTTAGATCATTATGCATGCGGAGATACCAAATATGTGTCTTTCTTTTTTGTTACATTTTCTTTTTTTTTTTTTTGTGATAAGCATTTCTAGTGGGTAAAGGGCGGTCTAAGTGTTTTACTGTATTTTTTATTTATATTTATTTTTTTACTTTTTCTTTATTTTTTCACCTGTCCCACTATTAACCTATACTTAGCGATCATTAGATACATACATTGCAGCACATGTCTATCTCATAAACAACACGGAGGCCATTGTTTGTCATGACAACCATCGGCACCGCAGAGGTGATTGGTTATTATGGGCTATGATTAGTCGCAATGAGCTCTGATTGGTTGCTATGGGCTCTTATCAGTTGCTATAGGCTCTGATTAGTTGCTATGGGCTCTGATTAGCTGCTATGGGCTCTGATTAGTTGCTATGGGCTATGATTAGTTGCTATGGGCTATGATTAGTTGCTATGGGCTATGATTAGTTGCTAAGGGCTCTGGTTGGTTGCTATGGACTCTGATTGATTGGTATGGGCCACAAAGAAAGTCTTAGACCTAGAAAGTTTTCATACATGAAGCCCTTATTGTTTTAATGGGAAAATTAGGCTCTGTCCACTTGACAAGTATATCAAATCAGAATCTACACAGATTTCGACCAGAAATACTCGTCTAAAACTGAAAGTAAAACGTTGACCTCAATATAAAAATACAGGTTGCGCATTTTCGTTGGTCGATTTTTTAAAGAAACAAAAATACTTAGAACATGTTCATTCTCTGGTCGTATTCGATATAGGAAAATTACAATTGAGGTCAATGGAGTTGGATAAAAACCTAGTGTAAAACGCGTTTAAAACATTTGTATCTTGTTTTGGATGTGGAAACACGTCCCAAACCACATAGAGGTAAATGGGACAGGACAGGGTCAGGCTTGCATTTGCCCAGAGGGGAGCATGGGAAACCACTGGTGGGCCCCTGAGTGTGGAAAGAAACCCTCCATTAGTAATGTCCCTCAGCTCAGCAAGAAATAGGAGCCAGCAGAGCTGAATGGCAGTCACTGCTGTAGGCCCTCCCACAGCCTGCGCAGGAGGTGGCAACCTAAAGTGCCGTGAATAGTGAAAAACACTAAATAGGACAACTCCTTTAACTACCTAGGCATGTTTCAAGGCTTATTAGAGGGTAAGAACCTATAAGTGGCACTAGAGAGACAGTTTATTCCTCCTAAAGTAAGGAAAATTTTAATAGTTCTCTCCCAGAAAGCACTGGCAGAGGGACTCCTTACACTAGATCTGCACAACATTGCAGGACGTGGGGGCCGGATAGCCCGGGATCACCCATGTACTGCCCAGTAGCGATTCCCGGACCACCCAGAAACACCCCTGGACCACTCAGGAAAACACCCCTGGACTGCCCCCAGTGTGGGCAGTGCCTCCCATTTTGGGGGTCTACATAGGCTATGGCCTTTGCAGGCCGTTTGCAGGCCACATGCTTTGGCAGACTGTATGTTGTACAGGCGTGCCTTACACCAAATAGATCCCCCAACCAGAACCCCAAAGAGTCACTGTATGGCAATATTTACCTGGACATTATGTGGCACTGCTAGTTAGGTGGTCAGTATATAATTTTTTGCAGCATATGGTGGTAGCAGTAGTATGATATAAAATGTATGGCATGACCTGGGCATCACACTGGGTGAAACAACCTAGCAGTACCAAATTTTTTAATAAAGGGTACAGCAGAGGGCATCATTCACAGTAACGCCAACCTCGGCACCACGCCTAGATTTCTACGGTTGAGGTCAGTTACATATTTGTAGTTTCAATAACCCGGCTTTTACTGCAGACAATAATGGGGGTATTGACTCTGTGACTGCACTTGGTTCCGCATCATCATCCTTCCACCTGTAACAAATACGAAAGAATACAGGTCTTTGAAATAAATCGACAATTCTGAGTGACTCATGTCTGCCGGGCTTAGGTTACCTTCCATTTGTTATCTCTGACATAAGACGCACAATTAATCTCCTCAGTTGGCCAGACCTGAATAGATGGAACACATTGACCATGGATAATTCTCTGCTGGATTTCCAGAAGTAGAAGAAGAAGAAGCTGAATGCATTTCTGATACAAGTTATGGCTCCACTTTTCTTTTACTACAGTTCTGTGTAGATGTAATAGAAAATGGGCAATATTCACATGCTTAGTATAGCGCTACTTATCTGGACAATATTCATATACCTATAGCACTATTTATCTGGACAATCTTCATATACCTATACTATAGCACTCTTTACCGGGACAATAGTCATATACCTATAGCACTATTTACCTGGACAATATTCATATACCTATACTATAGCACTATTTACCGGGACAATAGTCATATACCTATAGCACTATTTACCTGGACAATATTCATATACCTATACTATAGCACTATGTACCTGGAAAAGAGTCATATACCCATACTATAGCACTATTTACCTGGAAAATAGTCATATACCTATAGCACTATTTACCTGGACAATATTCATATACCTATACTATAGCACTATTTACCCGGACAATAGTCATATACCTATAGCACTATTTACCTGGACAATATTCATATACGTATACTATAGCACTATTTACCGGGACAATAGTCATATACCTATAGCACTATTTACCGGGACAATAGTCATATACCTATAGCACTATTTACCTGGACAATATTCATATACCCATACTATAGCACTATTTACCTGGAAAATAGTCATATATCTATAGCACTATTTACCGGGACAATAGTCATATACCTATAGCACTATATACCTGGACAATAGTCATATACCTATAGCACTATTTACCGGGACAATAGTCATATACCTATAGCACTATATACCTGGACAATAGTCATATACCTATAGCACTATTTACCTGGACAATATTCATATACCTATACTATAGCACTATTTATCTGTACGATATTCATTTACCTATGTGTAGTGTGATTTATCTGAACAATATTTACTGTATTTCACAAGAGTGAGAACACCCCTCATATTTTTGTATATATTGTATTATATCTTTTCATGGGACAACACTGAAGATCTGACACTGTGATACAATGTAAAGTAGTCAGTGTAAATGTATTATGCCCTTAAAATAACTCAACACACAGCCGTCAATGTCTAAACTACTGGCAACAAAAGTGAGTACACCCCTAAGTGAAAATGGATAAATTGTGCCCAATGTGTCATTTTCCTTCCATGGTATCATGTGACTAGTTAGTGTTATGAGGTCTCAGGTGTGAATGGGGAGCAGGTGTGTTAAATTTGGTGTTATCGCTCTCACACTCTCTCATACTGGTCACTGGAAGTTCAACATGGCGCCTCATGGCAAAGATCTGTCTGGGGATCTGAAAAAAAAATAGTTGCTCTACATAAAGATGGTCTAGGATATAAGAAGATTGCCAATAACCTGAAAATGAGCCCAAATGTTGTGGCCAAGACCATACAGGGGTTTAACAAGATAGGTTCCACTAAGAACAGGCCTCGCCATTGTCGACCAAAGAAGGTGAGTGCACGTGCTTAGCGTCATATCCAGAGATTGTCTTTTCAAAATTGACATATGAGTGTTGCCAGCATTGCTGCAGAGGTTACAGGCACAAGGGGTCACATACTTCATCAAGTTGGTCTGCATGACTGTTGTCCCACAAGGAAGCCTCTTCTAAAGATGAGGAAAGCCCACAGTTTGCTGAAGACATGGATTACTGGAACCATGCCCTGTGATCTGTAGAGACCAAGATAAACCAATTTGGTTCAGATGATGTTAAGCTTGTGTGGTGGCAACAAGGTGAGGTGTAGGCAGGATATAGCGCTGTCATATACTGGGGCTTAGTACATAGCATAGGAATTTCTGATCCTGCCTACAGTCAAGAATGGTGGTGGGAGTGTCATTGTTTGCCAACTGTGGCGACCTACGGTTCTTTGAGACAATCATGAATGCCTACATGTACTGTGTATACTGAAGCAGAGCCCTTCCCTTCTGGGCTGCAGGGCAATATTCCAACATGATAACAACCCCAAACACCTCCAAGACGACCACTGCCTTACTAAAGAAAATGAGGGTAAAGGTGCAGGACTGGCCAAGCATGTCTCCAGACCTAAACCCTATGGAGCATCTGTAGAGCATCCTCAAACAGAAGGTGGAGGAGCGCAAGGTCTCCAACATCCACCAGCTCCGTGATGTCATCTTGGAGAAGTGGAAGAGGATTCCAGTGGCTGCAACCTGTGAAACTCTAGTGACCTCCATGCCCAAGAGAGTTAAAGTGGTTTTCTCACTACAAAGGTCATATCTGTAATGATGGGGAAAGTAAAAATGAGCTGTGTTCCTCTCACAATGACAGCTCTATATAAAGAATCTGGGCAATTACTGTGTCTCATTAGCTGCCAGATATAACCCATATAACACAGCCTTAAACACTCTGCTTGCAGTTTGCATTTCTCACATTTGTTTCATCAGTTTAGGTTGTATGTATAACTGTTTACACCAATACAGGTGTTCTGGTTACAAGGATTGCTTGTGGAGCCCGGGAGGAAGATCACAACTCTCCAGGCATGAGAACTGACCATTACAGTAGGCCTGCAGAGCTTTGACCCCCCCACTCCCTCCCACTGGTCACACAGAATAAAGATGAGGACTCAGGAGGGAGCAGGGACAGGACGTGATGATATCACCACTCATCAGTGAGGGAAGACATGCCTATTGGGAGTGAAGACATGCATACTAGGAGGAGAGACTCGACTACTGGGAGGAGAGACCCGCCCCCTGGATTTGAAACTGCAAGACAGAAACAGCTCAAGATGCCTGCGAAAGCCTGTAATGAGAAAACCTCTTTATGGCAGTGCTGGAAAATAATGGTGGCCACACAAAATATTGACACTTTGGGCACAATTTGACCATTCTCACTTAGGGGTATGCTCACTTTTGTTGCCAGCAGTCTAGACATTAATGGCTGAGTTGAGTTATTTTGAAGGCACAGCAAATGTACACTCTTATACAAGCCGTACACTGACTGCTTTACATTGCATCAAAGTGTCAGCTCTTCTGTGTTGTCCCATGAAAAGATATAATACATTATGTACAAAAATGTGAGGGGTGTACTCACTTTTGCAAGATTCTGTATGTACCTATTGTACAGCACTATTTTCTGGACAATATTTATATATTTATTGTAAAGCACTATTTATCTGGATAATTTGGACATTACATATCACTATTTATTACTAATTCTTGCACTATACACTGTGTGATACTTTTCTCTGGGTTTATGTATTGTGCAGTTTATCTCTGCACTGTATGATACCATCTATGCATTTTGAGGTATTTTATATACAGTACATGTCACTTACATATAAGCACTGTATGACATTTATCTAGGCGCCATGTGGCAGATTATGCAGGAAAGGAATACCTCATTACCACCCCTCAGTTGATAATCCCTGCCTGGGTCATTTACCCCAATTCCTGCCCAGGTACATTTTAATTTATTTTTATTTTTTAAGCACATCAGGTATGAAAACACTTTTTCGTGATCATTTTTTCTACTATTTTTTTTTACTTTTTTTTAACCTTTTTAAATTTTTATTTCATTCTTACATTATTATTTCCCTCTATCAGATCATTATCTCTCAGCACATACTTCTCTCAGATAGTGCAGCATAAGCCACCTGACAGGTTACCTATAAGGGTATGCTCACACGGCTTTTGTGAACTACGTATATGGGTACATATGACTTACCCAAATACGAATTTATCAATGTTCTTTTATTTCAAGAAAAAAACCTCGTTGTTCGAGTTGCGCTTTTTTTACATTGTTTTTGTTTTGATTTTAGGGATCTGTACAAAAAAAGGGACATGCCCCTTTTTTTTTGGGGTTGATTCCATTTTGGCATTTTAATATAATAGAAACAAATGGGGTACGGTTTTTTGGATTGAAAACCTTTTTAACAACCTTTTTTTGGGGAAAAATTTAAAAAGGGTAAAAATAGGTCTGCAAACACTTTTTTTATTATTTTTTTTTGTCAAATTTTTTAATTTTTTTTAAAAAATTTTTCCCCCAAAAACCAACTGAAACCCAGTCCCCAAGACATCAACAAAAAATAAGCTGTGTCTACACCAAAAGGGATTTTTTTTATTTCAGATATCTAAACCCCCGGCCCTCGCGAAAATATAAAAACATGTTCTATCATCTGGTGGACTCCAGTACACTTCTATGTACTGGGCTGGTCAAAATCCAAAAACCGACCGCAGCATGGTGAAGATAAAAATATTGTTGGATTTCCGACACCATTTTAACTTATGTCATGTTGACATAGCCTAAATTTTTGGCACAAGACAAGGAGTGTGCAGTAAATAACTGTTAAAAGGAAA
Source organism: Phyllomedusa bahiana (assembly GCA_025379985.1). Lineage (NCBI taxonomy): Eukaryota > Metazoa > Chordata > Amphibia > Anura > Hylidae > Phyllomedusa > Phyllomedusa bahiana. The sequence goes on along the minus strand of JAODAL010013431.1, from coordinate 13,024 downwards.
ATGTTTTTGGAAAAAAAGGGGGCAGGAGCCCCCAAACCTGTCCTTTAAAAGGAAAAATTTGGTAAACTGGGAAAAGATTTTACCCCTATTAGGGCCATAACTGGGTGGGGGGGGGGGGTTTTGGGGGTATGTGTCTCGGAGATTGACAGCAACCTTATAGATAGCTTGAGACTGATGAGATTGACTGGCCCATGACCTGTTTTCCAACTCCCTGTAAGCAAGTGGGCTGGTGAAGTGATGAGGGTCGGTGTTAGCTCAATAGGCTCTTGGAAGAGGAGCCAAGAAAGTCTAAGTAATGACCTGATGATCCAGAGGACAAGAGTAAGATCTGTAAAAATTAATCCTCAAAAAGCGGGGGTTAGCTACGGGGCAGGCGGTAGCAGCCTACGGGTCCCCGCCGAGGGGGCCAAAAAGCCCCCCTGCCAACATAAGAAATCCACATTGTAAATTGGCTGGTAAGGGGGGGCCCATTTCACTTTTCGCACCGGGGCCCCCAAGAGCTTAAAAGTTACGCCCTGCTCAGAATATGGAAGAAAAGGAATAAAGATAAAAATTAGAGAATAAACCGCTGGTATATATTTGGAGTAAAAATTTTAAAGCTTTCTTGTGTGACTGTAACATTGATCCATGTGGAGTTACAGTAACAACTATACTAAGGTATTGATACAAGATTAAGGTTAGTGGTCTTTGAAAGAAGTCATTTCTTTTTATAGGTGTGTTCCCACAATAGATTTCACAAGGATTTGATATCAAAGTTTGATTGGTGCTGGCAGTCCCGTGATGACGGACAGGCAAAGGTAAGCGACTGCCTAGGGCACCTATTCATCCCACGCAGAGGAGGGGGGGTGGAAAGGAAAGGGCACAGTTTTGGGTAAATTTTTGCATTGGGAGGCTTTACATGCCTTATTTGTCTAGGGCACCAGAATACCTTGTCCAGTCCTGCGCGCGGGTTCCACTGCTATGACTCCTATCTTAGGAAAGGGTCCTCCAAAAATGTCAGTTCAGGATGGAGAGCTCATGACTCTTCGTTCTGTTCTATGGGAGTTCTAAGTTTCAAAGCAATTTGGTAACAATAAAAAATGGTAGAAGAACCAGCACCGATAAAAATCCAAGTATTTATTGCAAATCTATAAAAAAAAAATAATAATAAGTGGATCAGAAAAAACACGCTGAGCTTTCATAATTGCCTTTAGTCTATCCTTTGTTTGAAAATGGAATCCCCCAAAAATAAGACCTAGGAAATTTTTTGAGCAATTTCAGGTTTGGCTTTATGGAGTTTGTGTTTGAATCACAAAGTTATTTCCCCATGTTGATTTTTGTTCAACAATAAAATGTGAATTTTTTTCAGGGAAAAAAAAAAAAAGGTTCATCCCTGAAAAATAAGCCCAAAGCGGTCTTTGGGAAAAAAATTAATATAGAATGTTTATTTTGGGGGAAAAAGGGTTTTTTAAATAAAAAAAAGGGAGTTTAAAACTGCTTGGTTAAGATGTCTTGTTGAAAAAGAAAAAAAGGGTGTTTTCATTTTATAGTGCCCTGAAAAAAATTAAATGGGCACTCTGATTGGTTACTATGAGCAACAGGACAGTCTTAGACCAAGACAGTTTTCATACATGTCCCCCATAGTGCACAGAGCAATTTAAAACAACTAACTAATGGAAACAACCTGATGGGACTGATCACTAAAACGTGTGGAAAACATCCAAGTGTGACCGAAAAATTTCAGATAGGTTTTGAAGGGGGGACTCCAGAGTTTTCCCCGTTTTTTTATTCCCAAAGGGTTTGAAGCTCTTTGGAGCTTTAAATTTCGGGGTTGTCTCAAAAGGGATTTCTTTTTATGTTAAAATTTTAAAATACAAGTACTTTGATATGTGTCCATTAACAGTGTCCTCCCTTTCCTTTTTAAATCCCTTTTAGTGGGCTGCATCGCTCCTCAGGCCCAAGCTAAAACCCCTGTTAAAAACCCCCTGATGGGCCCGCATTGGTCCTATAGCCGGGCCGGTACAAGGCATTTTGGTGCCCTAGGCAAGTACAGCCAAGGGGCCCCCCCCTCGCTCCCAAAAAAATTGCCCGCCCCCCAATTCCCCCGGCCCGCGCCGGCCCTCCGACCCCCCCCTGACCAGTTACTCTCCCCCCCCCGCCCAGTCGCCCCCTGCAAAACACCCCTACAAAAACCAAGACCCAAAACTCTTCTACTAAAGGCTCAAATAACCTGCCAGCCCCTGACCAAACGCAACCCCACATGGAATCAGCTGACACAGGCTCTGATTAATATACCCCGCCATACATACCATATAGTGGTGTTACTGTTGTATGTAACCCTGCAGAAAGTGATTACATGCTTTAAACATTTGGTGACTCACGGAGACATTTTTCTGATCAGCGTTTTCACTTTCCTTTTTCTCCATGGGTTCCATTTCATGCTGATTGCCCCCGGGCCCAATATCATCCCTTAGATTTGGAAAACAAAATCTTAGATTCCTACATTTCCATAATCCTTAATTATAGGTATATACGTCCCCCAGATAGGGTATATAGGTCACTGGTTGACAGGTTATATGTTCCCCTCAATTAGGCAGGTATATATAGGCCTGTAGTTAGGCAGGTATATAGATATGCCCTTCCAGTATGAGGTATATAGATATTTTTTCTTCTCAAACAGGCAGGTATATAGAAAATTGTCCATTAGACAAGCGATATATAATATAGGGACACAAGGCAGGCATATGGGGGCAGTCAGGCAGGTAATAGGGGCACTGAGGCAGGCATATAGGGCGTCAGGAGGATTTTGGGGCACTGGGCAGGAGGCAGGCATATAGGGGCAGGGGGAGGCAGGTATTTTGGGGGCATGAGGCAGGCATATGGGGGCAGTGGCGGTATAAGGGGGGCACTGAGGCGGGCACATAATAGGGCATGGGGCAGGCAGGCATAAGGGGGCACTGAGGCAGGGTTATAAGGGGCACTGGGCAGGCAGGCTTTATAGGGGCACTGGGGCCCCAGGCAGGCTTATGGGAGCACGAGGCAGGCAGGATATAGGGGCCTGAGGATAAATAGGGGGGCACTAAGGCAGTAAAGGGGGGCATGAGGAGGCAGGTAATTGGGCACTGAGGAGGTATTTTAGGGGCACTGAGGCAGGCAGGTTTTTAAAGGGGCCTGAGGCAGGCGGGCATAAGAGGCATGGGCAGACGGGATTGGGGGGCGGAAAGGGCATTAGGGAAAATGAGGAGGCGGTATATGGGGGCACTAGGCGGGGAAGGTAAAAAGGGGCCCCGGGGCAGGTATATAAGGAATGGGGCGGCGGGCTATAAAAGGCACGAGGCAGGGGATTTTGGGGCAGGAAGGCAAAGAGGGGACAAAGAGGCAGGCATTTAATAGGGCCGGGCAGGCAGGAATTAGGGGCACTGAGCGGTTATAGGGCACTAGGCCCCGGGGCGGGGTATATGGGGCACCGAGGCAGGCAGGCAATGGGGGCATGAGGCAGGCAGGCAAAATAGGGGGCAAGAGGCAGGCGGGCGGTTAAGGGGCACTGAGGAGCAGGAGGTAACAAAGGGGGAAACTGGGGCAGGCAGGATATGGGGCCTGAGGCAGGCGGATTAGGGGGCACTGGGCGGCAAGGGAGCAGCGGGGGCAGGATAAAGGGGCATGAGGCAGGCCATATAAGGGCACGGGGCAGGCAGGCAATAGGGGCACTTGAGGGGGCAGGTATAAAAGGGGGAAAGGGGGATGGCAGGCTATTAGGGGGCACGAGGAGGGGGGCATAAGGGGCATGAGGCGGCAGGCTATAGGGAGCATGAGGAGGCACATATAGGGGCAAGGGGTGGGGGTATTAGGGGCCTGAGGAGGCGGTTATAGGGGCACTGAGGCAGGCAGGCATATAGAGGCACTGAGGCAGGCAGGCATATAGGGGCAGGAAGGCATATAGGGGACACTGAGGCAGGCAGGTATATAGGGGCACTGAGGCAGGCAGGCAGGTATATAGGGGCACTGAGGCAGGTTTAGGGGCCTGAGGCGGAAAGGCAGGTATATGGGGGCATGGGGCAGGCAGGCAGGATATGGGGCCGAGGCAGGAGGCTTTGGGGGGAAAATGAGGCGGCAGGCAGGTATATAGGGGCCCGGAGGCAGGCAGGTAAAAAGGGGGCACTGGGGCAGGCAGGAGGTATAAGGGGCCTGAGGCAGGCGGGGATTAGGGGCACCGAGGCGGCAGGCAGGTATATAGGGCACTGAGGAGGCATATAGGGGCAGTCAGGCGGGCTTAAAAAGGGGGCACTGAGGCAGGCGGTATATGGGGACTGAGGCGGGATATGGGGGCAGCAGGCGGGTTATAGGGGGCATGAGGCAGGCCAATAAGGGCACTGAGGCAGGCAGGCATATAGGGGGATGAGGCAGGCAGGTATATAAGGGGGCACTGAGGCGGCAGGTATTAGGGGGCATGAGGTAGGCAGGTATTGGGGGGGCACTGGGGAGGCAGGTATAGGGGCACTGCGGCAGGCGGGCATATTGGGAGCATGAGGCAGGCGGGGCATAAGGGGCACTGAGGCAGGCAGGTAAAAGGAGCACTGGGGCGGCAGTTATAGAGGCATGAGGCAGGCACATATAGGGGCAGGAAGGCATTAGGGGCACTGAGGCAGGCGGGTTATAGGGGCACTGAGGCAGGCGGGGCAGGTATATGGGGGCACGAGGCATTATAGGGTCATGAGGCAGGCGGGCGGGTTTAGGGGCATGGGGCGGGGCAGGCGGTATAAAGGGGGCACTGAGGCAGGCGGAGGTATTGGGGGGCACTGGGGGCGGGGGATATGGGCACCGGGGCAGGCAGGCAGGTAAAGAGGGCATGGGCGGCCCGGTATATAGGGGCATGGGCAGGCAGGCGGGATATAGGGGCACGGGGGCAGTTAAAAAAAACATTTATATCCCCTTATTGTTTCCCGGCGCGCGTCCTCTTCTGCGGGACATGGCGAGTCTCACGCGTCGCCAGCGCCGGGACGCTCCTCCCGCTTTTTCCCTTTGGGCGCACAGCCTATTATGGCTGTGGTTGAGGGGAGGCGCGTTCGATGTCACCTTTATCGCGAGTGCCCCAGCGGGCAGCACGGGGCCCGGCGGGTCCCTCAGGGGCGTGAGGACCTGTGGCCCCCCTGGTCGGACCGGACTGTCTCGGACGGGGGCGCCTTTTTTTTGCTTCACAGAAAACCCGCGCTGTTGTGGTCCAGCGGGTGCCATAAGCAAAAAGACCCCGGAAGCCCGGCCCATAGCAGCGGCCCGGGGCCGGGGAGGTTCGGGGCCCTTCCTGCGCCCCCTTTGAGACAGGCAAGGTAACCCCTAGGCGATGCCTACTCTGCCCACCGTCGTCCCGGGGGCCCCGGCTTAGTAAGACCTGGTACCGCAACTCTCATGCGGCCATTAACCAGTAAAGCCAGTAAACACGCACCTGAATACAAAAAGTAAGTCGAGGAAACAGGACTGTCGATGACGATGTAGTGAGACAACCCCTTTAATCTGTCTTTGGATGCAGACAAAGTTATTTCATTGAAAAACCTGGTTTCTGCATGTTTAAAATTTCCCGTGAACCTCCCACTGTAGGACGAACGTAAATTTAGGATGATTTTTTTGCGGAATGGATGCCAGCCATCCCTTCTTTAAAAAAAAAAAAAAAAAAAAAAAAAAATGAAGCAATTTACTTGCCCTGGAAAATTACTGGAAATACTTTTAAAAAAAAACTATATTTTTTCAGGGTAAGTAACATGAAGATTGACATCGTTATGATCGAGGTAAGAGAGGAAGCTGAAAATGTCCAACTCACTTCCCCCCCACACAACGAGAACTCGTCAAAAAATTTTGGGCCCTCCGTGGGGGTTGGAAGAAATGGGGTGAAAAAATATATTGTGACTTGACTTGTAAAAGTTGGCTAATGAATATGAAAAATTTTCCCTGTGACTGTGACTTAGGCATAGAAGAGGTAAAGATAGAAGGAAATTGCTTCTGCACAGAGAAGCATACTGGATCTATGCATTTTCCAAAGGGAATGAATTACAAGAATGATTTACTATATATTTATTAGGCATTTTTCAGCATCATTAGTTGTGGATATATATGTTGAATATCTATTTGTATATTTTTGTATGTTTTCTTATGTTTCTCTATATATTTGTCATTTGATTCTGATACAGCCGTTTTCTTTGGTTAGTTCATTGTTGTAAATTGCTTTGTGAACTTCGCTTGTTTATACTACGATTAAGGGGAAATTTCCCGAAACGTGTCAGTGATGTTTTACTGACCTCCCACCTATATTTTTTTTATCGATTTACAATAAATACTTGAATTTTATCGGTGCCGGTTCTTCAACCATCTTTTATGGTTACCAAATCACTGTAGTTGTCAGTCGCCTCCTGGACTGACTGTGCACCAACACACAAGTGAACTTTATTGCAGGTTAGCTGGCTTAATTTTTTTTACTACAGCCAAACACACCACTCACTTCTACACAGAACTCCCATAGAACACAATAAAGAGTCAACAAGGACAACAACTGTTCTATCATGATTGTTCTCCTGATTTGTAATATAGGCACCAGCATTGCTATCATGGATGTTGTCCTGCTTTGTAATGTAGGCACCAGCATTGCCATCATGGATGTTGTCCTGCTTTGTAATGTAGGCACCAGCATTGCTATCATGGATGTTGTCCTGGTTTGTAATATAGGCACCAGCATTGCTATCATGGATGTTGTCCTGCTTTGTAATGTAGACACCAGCATTGCCATCATGGATATTCTCCTGGTTTGTAATGTAGCACCCGCCTTGTATCTGGTGTTGTTCCGCTTTGTAAAGTGCACCACATTCCATCATGGATGTTGTCCTGGTTTGTAATAAAGGCACCAGCATTGCTATCATGGATGTTGTCCTGGTTTGTAAGTAGGCCCCGCCTTGCATCAGGATGTTGTCCCGGGTTTTTACTGTTTTGGGACCACATTGCATTATGGATTTTCCCCGGTTTGTAAAAAGGACCAAAATTGCTATCATGGATGTTGTCCTGGTTTGTAATGTAGGCACCAGCATTGCTATCATGGATGTTGTCCTGCTTTGTAATGTAGGCACCAGCATTGCTATCATGGATGTTGTCCGTTTTTTATTTTGGCCCCCAGCTTTTTATTTGGTTTTTTCCTGGTTTGTAATATAGGCACCAGCATTGCTATCATAGATGTTGTCCTGGTTTGTAATATAGGCACCAGCATTGCTATCATGGATGTTGTCCTGGTTTGTAATGTAGGCACCAGCATTGCTATCATGGATGTTGTCCTGGTTTGTAATGTAGGCACCAGCATTGCCATCATGGATGTTGTCCTGGTTTGTAATATAAAGGGGGGACCACATTGCTATCTAATGTTTTCCTGGTTTTTTATAGGGACCGCATTTTATCAGGGTGTTGTCCTGCTTTGTAATGTAGGCACCAGCATTGCCATCATGGATGTTGTCCTGGTTTGTAATTTAGGCACCAGCATTGCTATCATGGATGTTGTCCTGTTTTGTAATGTAGGCACCAGCATTGTTCATGATGTTTTTTCCCGGTTTGAATAAGGCACCAGCATTGCTATCATAGATGTTGTCCTGGTTTGTAATGTAGGCACCAGCATTGCTATCATGTATGTTGTCCTGGTTTGTAATGTAGGCACCAGCATTGCTATCATAGATGTTGTCCTGGTTTGTAAGTGGCCCCAGCATTTCTATATGGATGTTGTCCTGGGTTTTTAATTAGGGGACCAACATTGCTATCTTGATGTTGTCCTGACTTTTAAAAAAAGGCACCAGATTGCTATCATAGATGTTTCCTGGTTGTAAAGAGGCACCAAAACTTTTCTATCATTATGTTGTCCCCGGTTTTTAAGTAGGCCCACTTGCTTCTGGTGTGTCCTGGTTTGTAATGTAGGCACCAGCATTGCCATCATGGATGTTGTCCTGGTTTGTACTGTTGGCACCAGCATTGCTATGATGGATGTTGTCCTGGTTTGTAATATAGGCACCAGCATTGCTAGCATGGATGTTGTCCTGCTTTGTAATGTAGGTACCAGCATTGCTATCATGGAGTTTTCCCCCTTTGTAAATTAGGCCCCCCAGCTTGCCTATGGTGTTGTCCTGGTTTTTTACGTTGGGACCCGCATTTTTTATGGATGTTGTCCCCGGTTTGTAATATAGCACCCCGCTTTGCTATAAAGGATGTTTTCCTGTTTTTATTGGGGGTTTCTTAATTTTTTTTTAAGTGACCAGCATTGCTTCATGGTGTTGCCTGTTTGAATGTGGGACCAGCATTGCTATCATGGATGTTGTCCTGCTTTGTAATGTAGACACCAGCATTGCCATCATGGATATTCTCCTGGTTTGTAATCTAGGCACTAGCATTGCTATCATGGATGTTGTCCTGGGGTTTTTAAAGTAGACACCAGATTCTATCTGGATGTTGTCCTGGTTTGTAATATAGGCACCAGCATTGCTATCATGGATGTTGTCCTGGTTTGTAATGTAGGCACCAGCATTGCTATCATGGATGTTGTCCTGTTTTGTAATGTAGGCACCAGCATTGCTATCATGGATGTTGTCCTGGTTTGTAATGTAGGCACCAGCATTGCTATCATAGATTTCCCTGGTTTGTAATGTAACAAAAGATTTTCCATCTGGATGTTGTCCGGGGGGTAAGTAGGCACCAGCATTGCATATGGGGTTGTTTCCCCGGGTTTTAATGTAGGACCAGCATTTTTCATATGGATGTTTTCCGGTTGTAAATAGGCCCCCGCATTGCTTTATGGGGTTTTCCTGGGTTTTTAATTTTAGGCACCAGCATTGCTATCATAGATGTTGTCCTGGTTTGTAATGTAGGCACTAGCATTGCTATCATGGATGTTGTCCTGGTTTGTAATGTAGGCACCAGCATTGCCATCATGGATGTTGTCCTGGTTTGTAATATAGGCACCAGCATTGCTATCATGGATGTTGTCCTGGTTTGTAATAAGGGACCAGCAATTTTCCATCATATTTGCCTGGTTTGTAATAAAGGGACCAGCATTCTACATAGATGTTGTCCCGGTTTGTAAATTAGGGCCCCCCTAGGGCAAAATTGGGCCCCAATTTCATGGATTGTCCTGCTTTTTAATGTAGGGCCCGCATTGCCATAAGATTTTTTCCCCCGGTTTGTAATTTAGGCCCAAAGCACAGAACTTTGTCTGGTTTTAATGTAGGGACTCCTTCACATGATGTTTCCTGGTTTGTAATGTAGGCACCAGCATTGCCATCATGGATGTTGTCCTGGTTTGTAATGTAGACAACAACATTGCCATCATGTATGTTGTCCTGGTTTGTAATGTAGGCACCAACATTGCTATCATAGATGTTGTCCTGACTTGTAAAGAAGGCACCAGCATTGCTATCATAGATGTTGTCCTGGTTTGTAATGTAGGCACCAACATTGTTTTGGTCCTTCTCTTTTTATCTTTGGGAAATAGAATTATTGGGCATCTAGTTTAGATTTTCTATTTGAAAAAACTTGCCTATCCTTTTTCCTACTGACTTATAAAAATTGTCTATTGTGATTTTCTAGAACCATAAGGGATTTTTTGTTAGAAGCAGGTTCCCTCACGGGGACGCCCTTTTTGGGGCGATCGCTCTGTATAGGTAAGGTGTTGATTTTAGAGGGTTTTTGTAGGGTAATTGTTAGCCTGTCTTGATTATGGCATTTTTTTTATAAGTGATTTATTAAAAGTAAATTTTTAAAAAGAGTCATGTTTCTCTGTGATGTACATTTCCATTCATGCCCTTGACATCCTCCGCCTTGCTGTCCATCGGCCATTGATAAGTCCATGCATTTAATTTTTGATACCCGGTTTGTGTTACTGGCATGCAGCTGCTAGTTGGCTTCATTTCTAAGTTTCTTTGATACCCGTGCCAGCCAGCAGCATTGCACACTGTAAGGATATACTCATGGATATTTGGGGTATTTTTGTACATCTTTATTTGGGCTGCACCTTTATATGGGCTTTTTACACCACATACATAATTTCTCTGGGCACTGTATAATGCTATCTGTGTACTTGTTCCATTGATCTGGACACTGTATGGCACCACATTTTTCAACAATATGGAGTTGTTGAGCTATACAGACTGCCTTTTTAATCTTCTTTACTATATTTGGGATCAAAGTTTCACTTCCACATTTTAGTCCAAACTTTTTCCAGTTACTCATTTAAAAGTACAATGAAGAAAATATTTCCCTAACCATTCGGGGGAATACAACCCATAAAAGACGGGCGAAGGAAAAAAGATTGCATTGCTTCTACATTGCAATATTTATATATAGCCATAACCAAGAACAAAAAGGTAACAAAGACGTCCAGGAAATAAGGGACAATGCAGGGACAAGAAGGTGAACACTTCTAGGCTTTGTAAACACACAGCAGGATGGCTACATTCCCGGAAACATCTACATTGGCTAAAGATTTAGAAAAGTTTCTGGAAGCCCTTGGCGGTAATTTCTTGGGGAATAACTAGTCTTTCGATTTTCTCAATTTCTTCAGAAATTTTAACAAAATCCATTTAGAGACTGTGTCAAAGAAAAAAAAAAATTTCGAAAGGGGGGAGGCTGGGTTTAAAAAAGGGGAGGTGAAAGGGGGAAATGCTCATACAAATCTTTCATTGATTGTAAGAAAAGGTATAGAGGGTTTTAAGATGTCCCTTCTGGTAAGGAGAGAGCCACAGTTGAGACTGTAAGGGTCTGTTCACACGGCGTTTTTCAATCCAAAAAACGTCCAAAGTGTGGTTCATGTTTGGATCCGTTTTCTGTGCAACAGACACAAACCCTATAGATTTGTTGCGTAAAACGGATCAAGAATTGACATGTCAATTCTTTGAATGGATTCGAAAGAGTCAGAAAGCCATGTAAAAAACCCTATTAGGGGGTTTAGCGTTGAACGCTGTGTGTTTTACATTTAAATGAACAACTGAATTGTTAGATGCGTATTTGGGTTCCAAACATGGATCCAAACATGCATCTAAAAATGCTGTGTGAACATCCCCTTAGGGCGAAGTCAATCATGAGGGCAGAAGTTGGCGGAGATGGAGGTTAGTCAGACAGTTGGAGGATAGAGTCTGTCAACTCTATAGTCAGTCAGGAGTTGGAGCTATGCTCAGTGTATATAGTTCTAGTTGAAAACAGCTATCAAAGGTGACCCTTGCTATTAAGGCGTCTACAGACAGGGCAGGCTGAGGCAGAAGAGAGCAGCCGACTCACAGATATACCTGAGATTGAACAGACACCAAGACAGAGAGAGAAAGTAGAGACCCAGGCGAAGTGGACACTGAGGAGAGTCACACGATCCAGAAATACAGGTGTGCAGTTTTGGGGGACTGCTGGAAAAGTCAAGGGATCCTACTGAGTAGACAGAGCATGTCCTGTGTCGCCAGGCGCCAGCACCTTGCACAACTGGATAAGGACGGGGATCATCGCCAGTGCTAGCACCTTGCACATGATGCACCACATATAACCATATATCTGGCCCTTATATAAGCCTTACCTATTTTCAATTATAATACTAGTAACCACCCCCCTCATGTATAGTCGGCATGTGAGTGCTTGTCTTATAGGTATTTTTGCATTTGTGCAGTTTCCCCCTGTATGATATAGTGGCTTTTCTCCATAGTGGTGTGAACTGGTACTTTTCCAATGTGCGGTTCTTTATTAGGCATTTGCCCTTCTGTTGGATGGGTGTGTGAGCTACTGCCAGTGTTGGACTGGGGGGTCTGGGGCCCACAGGGGAGTTGATCTTGGGGGGCCCACCCTACTGTACATGAAAATATTACCGGCCTCATAAATGCGCCCATTTTACCAAATAATACAGTGTGCAAACAGAACTGTATTGTGTAGCAAGTTAGTCACACATTTGTCAGTCTAACATATCATAGACACAGGGCTAATTAGCTCCATCCATATCCCCTCCATAGTCCACCAAAATTACCCCAATATCCCCCCTTCCACTTTTCCCTTGGTCACCACCTCACCACCTTCCTAAAATAAAAACGCAAGAAAGTAAAAGTCTAACTCCTATCACAGGGTCAGGTGTTCCCTCACTTTTATTTCAGGGACAAAATGTACTCTGCCACTATACTCGCGCTTGATATAACCCACAACACCGCCATATAGCGACCACATAGTGGTCAGACACCAGCTCAGGTATAACCTACAACACACATATAGGACCACATAGTGGTCAGAACCAGCTCAGGTATAACCTACAAACACCACCCTTTTAGAGGCCCCATAGTGGTCCGACACCCGCTCAGGTATTTAACCTACAACACCCCCATATAGAGACCACATAGAGGTCGACACCAGCTAGTATAACCTACAACCCATCCATATAGAGACCACATAGAGGTCAGACACCAGCTCAGGTATAACCTACACCCCCACCATATAGAGACCACATAGGGTCAGGGCAACCCCTCAGGTATAACCTACAACAAACCCCATATAGAGACCACATAGGGTCAGACACCAGCTCAGGTATAACCTACAAACTACCATATAGAAAACCACATAGAGGCAGACAACCAGCTCAGGTATAACCTACAACACCGCTTTTAGAGATCACATAGAGGCAGACACCAGCTCAGGTATAACCTACAACACCAACATATAGAGACCTTTTAGACACCAGCTCAGGTATAACCTACAACACTGCCATATAGAGACCATTTGGGTCAGACAACAACTCAGGTATAACCTCAACCCAACTATAGGACCACAGAACCGCTCAGGGTTTAAACCCCAAAAAAGCCTATAGAGACCACATAGAGGTCAGACACCCGTCAGGTATAACCTACAAAAACCAAAAATAGAGACCCAAAAGTGGTCAGAAACCCTCGGTTTTACCCACAAAACCCCATAAGAGGCCACAAAAGGGCAAAAACCCGTCAGGTATAAATACAAACCCCAAAAATTTGAGACCCCAGAACCAGCTAGGGTTAAAACCTACAACCACGCTATGAGACCA